>VMDO01003920.1:49728-134310 GCA_007922755.1 Pedetes capensis
AAAAAAAAAAAAAAAAAAAAAAAAAAAAAAAAAAAAAAAAAAAAAAAAAAAAAAAAAAAAAAAAAAAAAAAAAAAAAAAAAAAAAAAAAAAAAAAAAAAAAAAAAAAAAAAAAAAAAAAAAAAAAAGACTATACATTTCAAATAAGAAAACTAAGGGACAAAGTATTGACCATGAAAGCTTTGGAACTTCTGTAGCAGAGGCTAATAAATACCTGAGGTAAGTAAAGATACTTGTTTATTAGAGAAATAATTCAAGTTTCCTATTTAATAGTGAGGGGGAAAGACCTGGCAACCTACTCCCAAAACAATCAGCCTTTGAAAACCCTATGAATAGCAGAGAAGCACTGACAATAGTGCTGGCAGGGCAGAGTGTCAGGGAGTGTATTGTCTGTTGTACTTAGGGTCACTATGAGTTGGACTCGACTCAACGGTACCTAACAACAACAATTTAAGAGGCACATCTGGTGTAATAATGAAGGGGTAGCCGACCTTAGCCAGATGACCAAATCCAGCCAGCCAGCCTGTCTGTAAGTTTTACTGGAAGCCAGCCACAGATATCTGTGCAGATACTACAAAACTCTGTGACAAAGTGGAATCTCAGTAGTTGCTGCAGAGGCAGAATGGCACACAAAGCCTCACCTACTGCCTCTCTGGGCTTTCATAGGAAAATACCAACTCCCATGTCTTAAATTCACAGTACACAAAACTGAAAATGGTAGGCTTCAGGGATTGATAACTCTAGGCTCCATCAGAGAAGCAGCTCTCAGAAGGTGGTCCCCAGGCCAGTGGCATCAGTGTCACTTAAGGGCTTAATATGAGCTATGCATTCACAAGAATATTAACTAACATATAAGAAATCACACATCTGAGAAAGACATAAGCATGTAGATACTTAACAGCACATACATAAGCATGAAACAGCCATTCCCACTGCGGATGAGTAGAGAGAATACAGCTGGTAGAACCTTATGTATGGTTTCTAGGGAAGTTTTACGTTAATAAAACCATTTCTTTTAAAACCTTCTATGTAAAAAAAAAAATGAACACCATATGATAAATGTTATGGAAGACTGTATTAGCTTTTAGAATTTTGACTTAATTTGCATGAAAAAAATGCTGCCAGTTACTTGAAGTTGTTATACCTGGCAAAACACCTGGAAAATAATTTGCTTACTACACAGATATGGAAAAGTTGTTACTTTCAGTTGATTGTTTTGTGATCATATTGAAGACATGACAAAAAGAACCTTCACACTGAAAGACATGGTCTTTGGAAGCCAATATGGATGAAAGGTCTTCCCCCTCAACTTGACTGTTCTGGCAGCGTGAGAGCTAACAAACCTCCCAGACGACAAGAAATAAGTGAGATGAAGCTGAGGGGAAAAGACTCAAGTTTAAATGGAGACTCTAGTGGGAAACTTGAGCGTTTTTCACTGTGATTTCTATTTTATATGTCAGATCAAGATGCTCGAGATTTGCAATGACGCTTATCCTCAAATCAGTAAATGATAACACTGGTATTAGTATGAAATAAGTCGATATGTATATCCTTAAGAAACGTTTGGAAACACATCTTACAGTTTCCGAGAGCCGGCAGAGGAGAAGCAAGCACAGTGTGTAGAGCTACTCTTGCCCTATGTCAGTGACAGAGAATCTGACGTTAGCGCTGAGTACCAAGTGCTAATGACAGCTCAACCTGAAGGCCCTCATCAAGGAAAACTATCTACAGAACACAGTGTGAGTGCCCAAAACATAACAGAATGGTTACGGACAGGTTACAACCTGTTCATCTAGCTTTTCCCATATAGTAACTGCTCAGCAAACTGCCCATGCCTGCTTAACAAATGGTCATGCCATCGATGACACTAGATATTGGAAAAGAAACTATCTCCAACTGTAATTTTCCTAAGAAATTCATAATTATTTCTCAGGAATTCGACAGCAGTTCATCCATGTAGCCAGCAGCTAAAGGAAGTGTCTTTCATGACGGCTTCTTCCATATTAACTGAACAGCAATGAAAGAACCGAGCCACAACACTATCTGCAAAATACATGCTCATAGTGCCCTCTACCGGATGCATTCTGTCACTGGCTTGGGGATCATCTAATTGTTTTTTCTTCAGTAAACCCAGCAATCTTGAGTTTTGAGATTTACAGTATCCCAACTACTGCTTTAAAAACCAGTTTAAAGATCACTTTTAAGCCGGGTGCAGTGGAGCACGCCTGTAATCCCAGCAGCTCAGGAGGCAGAGGCAGGAGGATTGCAAGTTCAAGACCAGAGGCAGTCTGCATAACTTAGTGAAACCCTGTCTCAAAAAGTAAAAAAAACGTGCTGGGGGCGTGCAGCTCAGTGGTCCGGCACTTTCAAAACATGCAAGCGCAAGTCCCTGAGTTAAAAAAAAAAAAAAAAAAAAAGACACTTTTAAAGAATATTGAACTCAATATCACTATACACAGTAGAGGGCTGGAGTTAGCTCAGTTGGTAGAGTGCTGCTACATACTGAGGACCCAGGTTTGATCCCCAAAGCCACAAAAACGGGAGAAGTCGCAATCCACTCTGGAAGCAATCGGCCACTGAAAACCCTATGAGGGTCGCTATGAGTCAGACCCGACTTGGCAGCACCTGACAACAACATACACCTTAGGATCCTTTCCAAATTACCTTCAAGCTAACACCCATGCTAACCCAGTCATACAAATGCCCATATTCAAAGAGGATTCTGGACGGTAAATTTGTTCAAAGACATAAACAGCTACATTTTTCTACAGTGTTTGTTCAGAAATTCCCTATTTTCTTAGGCTGTTACAAAACCCCCAAGCCAGTACTAAGGCAGAGAACAAAACCAATAAGATTCCAAGCTCTTGTGAGTTCTCTCTGCACACCTTTTCTTTTATTACCACAGGCCCGAGGGAATCAACCTTGCCTTCCTTTTAAAAGTCCCTTCTACCCTCTCAGTCAACAAACATTTATCTGGCTCTGTGTGTCGAGATCTTGTGCTGAGATAAAAGCAGAGTAGTCTCTGTTCTCAAAAGTACCGGAGAGGGTTGCATAGGAGGACTAACTTCCAATGGGCTACTACACGAAAAGATAACTAACCACGAGTGAGTATTTCAAAATAGCTAATAGGGAGGATTTGGAAATGCTCTCAACACAAAGAAATGATGAGTCTGAGATAAGAGATAAGCCAGTTGCCTTGACTGGATCTAAGCCATCATGTATCCCACACATAATATAATTACTATGTATTGATTGAAAAATGTACGAATCTTAAAAAGTAATAGGGGCAGACAAGCAAGCAAGGCAACAGTTACAAAGGAATGAGGTGAGTATTATGACAGACACACAAGGGTCCTTGGGAGTGGAGGCAACTTTCATCACTCAGCAAATGGGCAGAAGAGGTTCAGGAAGACTCCTGTGAAGGGCAAACCCACAATGAGCCTCACAGGAGTACTGGGCGTCAGATCGAGGCTCCACACACAAAGACTCAGAGGAGGAAGCTGCAACTGGGGGGCTAAAGGAAGAGCACGGGACACCTGAGGGACCAGAAGCCAGAGAAACTCAGTCACCCTGCAGGCAGTGGCTCCCCCTGCAGGAATTCTAGAGGGTACAGAAAGTATGCCAGAGTTTTAGAAGGAACGTTCTGGTAGCAGTGTGAAGACCTGGCTGTACATGGCCAGACAGGAAACCAGAATGGTGACACAGAAAAATGGATAAAGAGAACAAACAAACAACAACAAAAAATATCCAGAAGACATTTGTTGTTGTTAGGTGCCATCAAGAAGGAGTCCAACTCCTAGCAAACCCACATCCAACAGGCGAAACAGTCTTGCTACTGCTTCTCTGCTAGTCATAGGGTTTTCAATGACCGATTATTTTTTGGAAGTGGATTGCCAGGCCCTTCTCCCAAGCCTACAGCACCTGGTGTTCCTGGGTGGTCTCCCATACAAGTACTAACCGGGCCTGACCCTACTTAGCTTGAGAGATCTGATGGGATTGGATGCCACAGTGCTATGGCTACAGGCTAGAAGACATTTAGAAGTTACCAAATCATCTGGATGTGGGAAAATTTGAAAAGAGTGTCCTAAAATGATACCCATTTGTGGGCTTTGGCTAATCCTAGAAAATATAGTCACCCAAGGAAAATGTGTTCTCTATATACCTGAGGATTTTTTATTATTTTTAAATTTCAAAAATTTGAAGTCCAGAACTGGGCACTATGTATTGATTGTATTGGGCACTATATATTGATGTATTGGGCACGGTGGCACATGCCTGTAATCCCAGTGGCTTGGGAGGCAGAGGCAGGAGGATCGCAAGTTTGAGACCAGAGGCAGTCTGCGTAACTTAGCGAGACCCTGTCTCAAAAAGTGAAAAAATGGGCTGAGGGTGCAGCTCAGTGGTCCAGCACTTGCGGAGCATGCAAGTGTGAGGCCCTGGGTTCCAGCCCCAGTACCACAAAAAAAAAAAAGAAGGATTGAAGTCCAGACCAAAACTTCTCTGAAATATACTGTATTTCTTAAATAGGGTATGTTCATTGTTACGAACAATTTTGTAACATAGTGTGCTAAAGTAGGTACAAAATTAAACAAACATTATGGTGAGTCTATTACATGTAGGCTGGGATTTAGCTCAGTTGGTAGAGCGCTGCTCTGCAGTCTCTGAGGTCCCGAGTTCGATTCCCAGCACGCCAAAATGGGAGAAGGATCTGGCAATCCACTCCCAAAGCAATCCCGAAACAGTCAACCATTGAAAACCCTATGAGGGTTGGTATGAGTCAGATACCGACTCGACAGCACCTAACAACAACAACAACAATTACATGCAGACACTGCTTTGTAAGGATTATTTTATGCCACTTACTTAAGATCTGTTATCCTTTTCAACAAGTTAAAAAGCAGAAGCTAGCAAGACAAGGGGCTAAAAACAAGTCCTGGAAAATAAGTTATTAAACATACAGTCATGCCTTGATAGCTGCAGGGGATTTTGGTTCTAGGACCCCCCCTCAGATACCAAAATCCAAGGCTCAAGTCCCTTATATTAAATGGTATCACCAGGCATTATGGTGCACATTCATAATCCCAGCAACTTGGCAGGCTGAGGCAGGAAGATGGTGAGTTCGAGGCAACTTAGCAAGGTACTAACTCAAACCAAAAAAAATAAAAAGGGAACCAAGGGTGTTGCTCAGCGATAAAGCACTTGCCCAGCATGAGGAAGGCCCTCAGTTCAACCCACTATACAATAATAAATATATAAATAAAATTGTACAATATTTGCATATAACCTACATACATCCTCCAATATACTTTATATCACCTCTAGATTATTTTTAGTACCAAGTTGTTGTACTGTATTATTTAAGAAGTGATAAGAAAAAACAGTATAGAGGTAATTTTTTCTCCCCCAGTATCTTCAATATTTTTTTTTCGGTACTAAGGGGTTGAAACCAGGGCCCTGTGTATGCTAGGCAAGTGTTCCACCATTGACCTACACCTCCATCCTTGCCTCATTTCTTAAATTTTGACACAGCTTTGATGAGCCACACAGGCTGCCTCTGGGCTCGAAACTGCAATCCTCCTGGTTTAGCCTTCTGAGTAGCTGGGGCTATAGGTATGCACCATGGCACCCAGACTGAAGATCTTCAATTCCTGACTGGTTGCCTCTGCAGATGCAGAAACTACAGGTACAGAGAGCCACCTATAATTCTCATGTTCTGTATTGGTACTTACACCAGAGGAAAAAAACTAGAATAGGTTTTCCGCAATTATATTTATTTAGGATTTTACCACTATGGACTGTACAGGCCGCAATATTAGACTGCAGTATAACTTCCTTATGGCTGTAGGAAGAACTATGTCATCAGATAGATTCTGCCTGCTCTTTCTTTCTACTGCTCTAGCCCAAAGCTGTCCTTCCCCTTAAAAGCTCATCATTCTGAGTTAAAGACATCTATCTGAAACTAAGCAGTGACATTCTACGTACAAGAAAATACTACAGGGTTACCACTGGTAAGGTGTGCAACCCTCCCCCACTACTGGTGCAAATCTCCCCAGACAGTGTAGGGAAGTGGGAAAAGGCTGAGTATGTGATCTTGGGTAAGTTATTCAACCTCTCAAAGCTTCCTATATTAAATGGGGATGGCAGAATCTAACTCACAGGTTTGTTGCAAAGCCTGAATGTGCTAACTTCTCATTTTAATTGTTGTTGTTGTTAGGTGCCGTTGAGTCGGTATCCAATTCATAGCGACCCTCACAGGGTTTTCAATGGCTGACTGTTTCGGGATTGCCTTGAGAGTGGATTGCCACGTCCTTCTCCCATTTTTGTGGTGCTGGGAATTGAACGCGGGACCAAAGAGACTGCAGCGCAGCGCTCTACCAACTGAGCTAAATCCCAGCCCTCTCATTTAATAGCAGGTTTATTAGGATTTCATTACTGGAGCCGGGCAAGGTGGCACATGACTGCAATCCCAGCGAATGGGGAGGCGGAGGCAGGAGGATCGCAAGTTCGAGACCAGAGGAAGTCTGCGTAATTTAGCGAGACCCTATCTCAAAAAGGTGAAAAAATGAGCTGAGGGTGCAGGCCAGTGGCACAGCACCTGCAAAGCATGCAAGTAAATGTAAGGTCCCGGGTTCAAACCTTAGTACTGCAAAGGAAAAAAAAAGGATTTCATTACCATCTCTACTACTTCTTTCACTTTACACCGTACCCTCTGACAGCCTCACCGATTCTTACCAGCTAAACACATACTTTTCTTTCTTTCCACACAACAAATAGCAGTGGATACTTCTCATATTCTTGGCTATTCTTCTCAGACCTGGGATAAATTCCCACTGAGGAGAAGGCAGAATTCCAACTGCAAGTCCTCCCTACAGCGAGAACACAGAAAGGCGACCCAGATACACACATGCTGGACTTTTAACTGGAAGCTTAAGTAACATAAGGACACAGAAATCAGTTCAAAGAACGAGTAATGCCAAGCATAACAAGAAAAACGTGGATAGAGGGGGAAAGGCCAACATATTTTTTTAAGGAAAGACATACCTAACCAAAACATTCTGAATCATAAGAAAAATGAGCGAAAACATTGAAATAATTTAAATGAAATAGCCAATTTAGAGCCACGTGGTAACCTTCAGAGTTCAGATGTCCAGGGGAACACAATCATACGCTTTAAGTTTTACATTCTATTCCCTGGTATGGCAGGTAATTAATGGAGATATGCCTCTTCCACAATCCAGTGGCATCAAGCTATGTATTTTTCACACATGCACTTACCAGAAGGCAGAATCAGCTCCATGGTTTCGTCATCATATTCCAAGTTTTTATCGGAGGGCAACTCCTCAGCCTCATCCGGGTCCTCCCCTTCCTTATGATCCGGGTAGCTACTCCTGGAACAGGGAGATAGCATTAATAAACTTAACTGAAAGGTAGGAACTGCATTTGCAAATACAGCAAACCCACTAGCTACCTGAACAACATCTACAAACTACCATCAGAAAGCTTTGGGAGAGGAAACACCTGTTAGCACTTCTCTGTAACAGAAATGAGCAAATGACCTATAACACAATTTGTTTTTCTGTTTGTTTCTCTCTAGGAAGTTTACTACGTGTAGAGGAAGAGAAGAACACAGAGCTGGGCATACAGTTTCAGTTAAATTAACCATCATAAAAAGAAGTTTTAAAATACTACTGCCCAACAGAACTCTGCGATGACAGAAATATTCAATGTCTGTTACGTCTTACATGGTAGCACCAAGACATGTGGGGTGTCAAGCATCTAACTCTAAAATATAGACAGTGTGACTAAAGAAGTGAAATTTTAATTTATCTTTTAATTCGATTAAATAGGCACAAAGGTATACCTAAGTGACTTCCATATTAGACAGCGCAGTTCTAGAAAAATCTGTTCCTAGAAATGTTCACAAATTCATATTTACATATACGCATGGAAGATAATTAGACAAAAGGACATTACAATATTAATCGCCAGACAACCCAATAGAAAAATGGGTAAGACTAGATCAGACACTTCATGAAAAGATCTCCAAGTGAGGATGGTGCATGCCTGTAATCCCAGCTGCTTGGGAGGTGGAGGCAGGAGGATCGCAAGTTTGAGACCAGAGGCAGTCTGCATAACTTAGCGAGACCGTGTCTCAAAAAAAAAAAAAAAGTAAAAGAAATGAAATGAGCTGAGGGTGCAGCTTAGTGGTCCAGCACTTGAAGAGCATGCAAGCGAGGCCCTGGGTTCAACCCCTAGTACCACACACACAAAAAAATCTCCAAGTGGCCAAGTAATCCATAAAAAGGCTCTCAATGACATTAGTCATAATAAGAGAGATACAAATTAAAACCACTTATACCCACCAAAGTGCCTAAAAAGAAAAACTCTCCCTCACTAAAAGTAGGACTATAGGAACTCTGGAAAACAATTTGACAGCCTCTTCTAAAACTGAAAATATGCACCCCTGGGACCCAACTCCTAAATACAAACACAAAAGATAATGTACGTATTTGCCAAAAGACGCCAGAATGATGGGGCAGCATAATTAATACCTCAAAACTGGAAACCACTCAAATGTGCATCGGCTGTACATGAGCTATGGCGGAGCATTCAACAAATATTCTCTAACAATGACAGCAAATGATCTGTAACTACAAAGAACAGTATGCATGAGTCTCCAGAAGGAAAAGTTGAGCAGAAGCAGCCAGATCTAAAACAGTACACTCTCTGCAATTCCATTTATATGAAGTTCAAATACACGCAACACCAATCTATTCAGTTTTAAGTCAGAGAGTAGTTATGCTCACAGAGAAGAAAGAGAATTCCTGGAAATATACACAAAAGAAATGTCAGGGTACTATTCATGCTCTGCTTCTTGATCTGGGTTTTCATATATTTCAATTTTCTCTGGACTGAATTATGATATTATACATGTACATGTATGTATTTTTCTGTAAACTTATTCTTCATGAAAAAATTTCATGTCCAAAATAAGCTAACCCTGGTTATTTTGGGAGCAAGGGTGGAATTACAGATAATCCGTTCATCTTTTAGCTGCATGAATCCACACAAAATGTTAATCAAAACAGGGTCTGTCAGGTAGTAAGCACTCAATACTGGCTTTGTTTGAAAGGCTTTCTATTTTTCAAGTTTTCTTTGTTGAGCATTATCAACTTTTGTTTTATTAAGGCAAACAAATCATTTAATATTCATTTTTATAATTGTTATTATAAATTTTATAATATTCATTGTATTCATATAATATTCACATATTTATTTATGTTATAATATTATAATATTCATATAATAATATTCATTTTATAATGTTCATTTTATTTCTTAGTTCTAGGCACCAAAAGAATAACTCTGTAAATGAAGTCCTAAAAAGCATCAATTAGACAAACGGAAATTCACCTCTTGGACCATTTATATTAGTTATAAACTTTAATTCAAACTAACTAAGCAAAACTCAGTAAATAAGAATAACAACAAGAAAAGTATCTACCCCATAGATTCTAGAAGGAGACAGACAATAAATAAATGACATATAATATGTAAAATGGCAGTAAGGGCTATGAGGACAAATAAAAGAGGACAAAAGGGATTATGTAGGTGTTGCTATTTTATGAAAGGTGGTCACAGAGAGCCATATTAGGAAGGGTGAAATTTATGCTAAGCCCTACAGGAAGTGAGAGGACAAATCTTATCACTATCTGAGTAAAGACAACAGAAAGTGCAAAGGTCTTGAGAAATACACTTGATGTGTAAGAACAGCTAGGATCCAAAGAGCAAGAAACAAAACAGTAGAACCGTAGCTGGGGCCAGAACACATAGGACCTGCAGGCCATTCAATTTTGGCTTTTCCTTTGAGTAAAAGAGGAGGCCCTGGGAAGACTCGCAGCGGGATTTATCTCACTTAATGTAAAGGGATCCTTCTAGCTAGCTTTGAGAATATAATGTAGGGGGTGACAAGGATGAAAGCAAGTTGATCAGGTAGGCAGGACACTATTGCAGCAAGTCCAGTGGAAGCTGGTAGTGACCTGGCCCCAGACAACAGCAGTGGAGGAAGTGAGAAACAGTTAACTGAGAAAACTGCGTCCTGAAGATAACTTGAAGGTAGGTAAACAGGATCTGGCAATGGATATAATGTAAGCATGAAATAAACTAGACAGGATGACTACAAGGTTTTCAGCCTAAGTAACTACAGGGAGAGGTAACCATCTACTTAGGAAAGAGATTAGAAGGCACAGCAGGAGCTTGCTTTTGGATGAAGTGTAAATACTAAGGAGAGCTGCATATGGAAGCCTGGAGCTGAGGGGATGGCTGTACTACAGAGATAAACTGGGCAGTCATGGGCAGTAAGAGGTATTGAATTCTATGAGACTGAGAAGGAAACTGAATATACATGGAGCAGATGTGGACAGAGATGCTAGAGACTCAGTGCTGCTACATTCCGAGCCAGCTACTGGTCGTAGGTACATGACTCAATCTCCGGTATTTGCTTTGACCACTCCCAATTAGAACAACGTCAGTCAAAAGGTCATAAACACAGCTGTCAAACAGGAAATTAGAGAAGAATAAATATTGTTAATTGCCAGGAGAAAGATGCCTTCTACCTCCAGCAGACACCTAGTTCATCTTCTCTATGCCACTACCTCTAATCCCTTAGTTATGCCCAAAGGAGAGATCAGCCAAAGGAGAGACCTGAGAGGAAACCCAAAAAGAAGTTTTAAAAGATTAAACTTTTCTGCACATCTGTATCACTTGGGCTATGCATGCTTGGCATGGTAATTATATACACCTGCTCATCGTCTATGCTATGTCACAGGAAATTTAGGCAACAGGAACTAGTTCACCAATAGCTAACGCATATTTGTTGCGAGTCTAGTTACAATTGAACCATGCTAATCTGATACAATTAGAGACAGACTACTTATTATTTTTGTAAAAATAAATAAATAAATAAGAATTGAACCATCCACAGGATAATCTCACCACCAAATGCCAGATTTTAATCTAGTTTAGCAACCATATCAATTCCCTTCAGTGACACCCTGTGATTCAGGGTCTCCCAGGGAACCCAAAACAGGAAATCTACCTTCCATACTTCTGCTCACAAGGTAACCAGCAAAACTGAACTCTAACCATTTAACCACAAAGAACAAAAACAAGTCACAGACTCAGTATGAGCCTGAGAACTTAGGTTTCCTAGGTGTGTTACACTGAGTTTCTTAGCTCATACACAAGTACCATAACATTAGTAAAGAATAGATTGTAAATATATATACACACACATACATACATACACACACACACATATATTGTAAAGGATCACTTCAATGCAAATAGGATGACCTCAGTTTACTTCATATTGCGAAGCCTAGACTTACCTAAAATCATAGAAGTCTGCAAATTCCAAAGCAGCATCACCATCTGTGAAAAGCTTACAGTGGCTTTTGTCATTCATATGCGCCTGTACAGCTTCTGTGGAGTAGAAGGATTTCCCTTTCTCATTGCACCACAAGCAAATCTTGCCAACACCAACTTTCTCACCTGGGCAAGTAATTTGAGGAAAAAATATGAAAGAAGATTTTTGTCACCAGATTACATTTTACCATTTATCTCCACAACTCAAAAATTTTACATTGAGATTTCAATTTTCAGAAAATAAGCAATTAAATCAAACATTAATGAGAAACACAAAACTAATGTTCCCTTTGACCTGTCCCCCCATTAATGTGGCATTTTCTCATTACAAGAAAACTACTGTACTTACCCAGATATTTAATCAGTCCCTTAAGGTCTGAAAGATATTCTATATCAGGAATAAAGAAGCTGTGGATTTTGGTCATATGAGCCACATTCTTCACAAGAGAGCTTGAATGATGGGGACAAAACAAGCAGTCTGTTATTGGGATGGCACCAAGGGGTGGGCTTTCCTCAGCCTCTTCTTCCTCTGCATCCTGCTCCTTCATGTCGTCTATTGCTTCAGTGTCCTCACAATCCAACTCTTCATCAGAATCAATATCTTCCCAATCTTCAAGCCCAAGTTTCAAAAAGCAAAGTTAATTTAAGAAAGATGGTAACCCACACTCAAAGACATGACAATGATTCATATGAAGTGATACAGTCCTATAGCTGGGGAGACAAGATGCCAACTGCATCCCCTGAAGACAAATCCTCTTTCAAGATCTCAGTTTGAGCTACTCATTGACAACTGACAAGTTTAAATGGCTAAGAAACTCCTCATCTTTTGTTTCCAGTGCATAGTAAGCTCCCTGAAGTAATCTTGTGCATCAGCCTAGTACTGAACACAGAGTTAAGTGGTCTCATGCCTGGGAGAGTATTGTTATGAACTGTTGTAATATTGCCTACCACTAAACAGGAATACTTCGGTGTGGGGGTGGGTATATGGTGGTGGGAGGGTGCTACATGAATGAACCACTATAGTTTGAATGTCTGTGCCTTTCCTGCCATGTTAAAACTCAATTACCAATGTGACGATATTACCAGGTGGAGCATCTAGGATGTGATTAGGTCAGGAGGGTTCTGCTCTCATGGATGGATTAAGGCCCTTATAAATGGGACTTAAGGAACTAGCCAATGTCCTTTTTGTCTTTTGCTCCTTCTCTATGTAAGGACGAATCCCTTGTCCCTTCTGCCTCTTCCATCATGTAAGCAAATCACAAGTAAACTTCTCCTATGGAGCAAGCCCTCACCAAACACTGAATCTGCCAGCACCTTGATTTTGGACTTCCCAGCCACCAAAACTGTGGGAACATAAACTTAAGTTTATGTTTATGAATTACCCAGCCTCAAATATTTTGTTATAGAAACCAAATGGACTAAGACATGAACACATACATTATCAGTGATAACAACATGTAGGGTGAGGGAAAGATGGAATAAATAGCTCATAAAAGCAAAGAGGCTAGGTTGCTGGCCCAAGCTTCACATTTCAAGTTTGCTACCTGATTTCGAGCCCATCAATCAGTCTTAATCAACTAAATTAAAGGCAAAACCATCATATCAGGAAACCCACTAGAATCAGAGAATCACAAACTCTACAGCAGATGTTCCAACAGCCTGCCTTCCTATGCAGGGATTTAAAACTTCCTCATCCAAAATAGAGGGGATGAATTCATCCTAGAAATATTTACTACCCGCACACTCGTTTTCTAGGTAAGGCTTTAGAGGTCCTGAATCTACAGCTGAGAACCAAACAAGCACAATTCCCTCTGGAGATGCCGGCCGGAGTGGGCACTTCAGAAAGCCTCTCAACCACCTCCGCTCAGCACTTTCACTTAAAAACTGACACCTAGCCAGGCTGGGGCGCAGCTGTCATCCTGTGATCCCAGCTACTCGGGAGGCTGAGACAGGAGAACGGAAAGTTCAAAAATACACGCCCGCGCACACACACGGATGGCTGACCACGAAGCTAGCTCAGTGGTAGAGCGCTTGCCCACCGTGCACCAAGCCCTGAGTTCGATCCTTGGTACCGAATAAAAAATCCAAAAACCCACAAGACGAAGTGGAGCGCACACATCCTCGCACTCCGACCCCCTACAGTATAAATCTGGAAACTTAAGCGGAGCCCGCTTCCTCCTCTTCCCCGCTCAGGCCATTACCTTCTTCATCCAGGTCCTCGTCGTCCTCCTCACTCTCCTCTCCTTGCTGCCTGGCCAACTTCTTCGCCTGCTGCTCAAACCACTGGAGCCGGGGCGGTTTCTCGGCCGGGTCGCGGTCGTGAGTCCCCCGCCCGCCCGCAGCCGGGGCCGCGGCGCTCCTGGGCTCCTCGGCGGGCACGAGGGCCGCTTTCCTGGGAGACGTGGACGGCTGCGCCTTGATGGCCTGCTGGATGGCCGCGTTCATGGCGTCCTTGTCCACGCCGTCCACGACCAGGCCTTTCTCCAGGTTCTTCTCGTTCATCCTCTCCACCTTCCGCTCCACCGCCTGCACCGCCTTGCGCTCCAGCTCCACGTGCCGCCGGGACTTGAGGTGGTTTTCGTAGGCGTTGAACGAGGCGAACTTCTTGCTGCAGACGGTGCAGTAGGTGGCCGTGCCCTTGCTCTCCTCCTCCGCCACCGCGCGCTGCGCCCGCACTCGCTCCTGGAAGCCCTCGGCGGTGACGGGGGCCATGCTGGCCACCTTCCGCCGCAGGTTGTAGCGGTGCCAGTCCGTCTTGTAGTGGGCCCGCTGCATCTCCGCGTCGCGGAAGGCCACCCGGCAGGTGATGCAGGTGTACGTCGCCATCGCCACACGGGAAGCGAGAGGCGACCGGGCCGAGAATCTAGTGAGAAGCCTTCTGGTCCTACGAAACCTTAAAACCTTAACTGTGTCAGCAACCAAGGAAATCTACACTGATCCCCGACTTCCGGATCTTCACTGAGAGAGCTTCCGGCACACGCCGGAAGATATTGACAACCGGACAGGAAGTTCCGCCTCTACATCTGTGGCCACGCCCCGGAAGTCGAAGGAATCCTATCACGGACCAGGGCCTAGGCCCGCCCAGTCAGCCCGAGGTGGATGTTGGTTGGAGGTCGCGGCGCGCTCCTGACCTTCCCTCGTGGTGGTTGTGCCGTGAGGTGTGACGTTTTGAACGCCACGGCTGCGCAAGAAGTGGGGAGTATGGGGCCCAGGGGTCCCGCTGGCCCTAGGAAGTCTCGTCGGCATGCTAAAGTTGGTTCCTCAATGACGGGCGCTGCACCCCTGGAGCCGGAGACCGGATGTCGCGAAAGCGATCGCGACGGTTTCGCCCTGGGTCGACCCACAGGGCCCCTGGTTGATTCCCAGGGAACCGTAGAATCCAGGCCGCAGCCTCGGCCTGTGTGAGCCCCAGGCGAAACTCTTGGATGAAAAGGTTGCATCCTGGGTGCTAAAAGCACAGGCAGGCTGCTGTCCGCTAGAAATGTAATCCAAGCCACGTAGATAATTTTAAATCTAATAATCTTAGAGTAACCAACGTTATAAAAAATAGGTGAGATTGGTTTTGATTATATGCTTTATTTAACCCAGTAATTCCAAAATATGTCAACATGCGATCAATCTAAGAGTTAATGAGGTATATATATAGATGTTGTTGTTAGGTGCCGTCGTGTCCTACTCATAGCGACCCTTATAGGGTTTTCGATGGCTGTTTCAGGATTGCCTCTGGAGTGGGTTGCCAGGTGCTTCTCCTGTTTTTGTGGTGCTGGGAATCGAACTCGGGACCTCAGAGACTGCAGAGCAATGCTCTACCAACTGAGCTAAATCCCAGCACATATTGTAATAATATATATTATATAATTATTATATATTATATATTATATATATGTGTGTGTATATATATATAACTAAATCTTGAAGATCCAGCGTGTATTTTACAACTAACAGCTCATCTCAATTCGGACTTCCCCATTTTATGTGCTCATCTCTCTGTATAACCTCATACATATCGAACAGCATATATTATAGGAAAACATGAACTTTAAAGACTTGGGGGAGTTTGTAGGTTGTTGGTCTGCACAGACTAGCCCAACCAGAGTCAGCTTTATAACAGAATTAAAGGTTGAGAATCTTAAGTTGCCAGTACAGATGTTTTTAAAAGTACCAGTCAAGTAGTACTTTTTGTTTCCCTTGACCCAGAATAAAATTCAGGCACCTTCCTTTGTATCATAGGAGGCCCCACAGGATCTGCTACCTCTGATCTGCTACACCTCACTCTCCTCCACCTGCTCACCAGTAAATTGAGTTGCAGTGATACTTTTGATGTTCTAAGAAGACAGAACATGCACCTTTTTTAGTGTTGTCTTAGAAATCCTTTATTCTTCTGTCAAAACATTTTGACTGGCTTGCTCCCTTCCTCTTTAGATCTCTGCCCAAATGTCTTTACAAGAGAGGCTTATCCAAACCCTCTTGTCAAAAGTAGTGCCTACACCCAATTCTTAAACCCTTACCAGGCGTAACTTTTCTCTATAACACTGTTTAGTTAAGTATTACTCTGTATCAAATTACTCCAAAATTTGGCATCAAACTTTCTTTTTTTAATCTCAGTTTCTATAAATCAGGCATTTGGGAGACTTAGCTGAGTAGTTCTGGACTTGATCTCATGAGGTTGTAGTAAATATCTGGCCAGGGCTGTAGTCATCTGAAGGTTTGGGTGCCTGACGGTAGCTGAAGGAGCCTTATCAAAAATGCACCACTCACATAGCTGGTAGCAGCACATGGCCTTCAGCAGAAACTCAGCAGTTGTTGGTGCCATGCTCTTGGGCCTCCAGAACTGGGAGCTAAATTATTTATAATTTCACAGCCTCAGTAGCTTTGTTACAGCCACAGAAAACAGACTAACACACTATGTAATTATAGAGTCATGAGAATTAAACAGGATTCTGACCATAACTTAGTGTCTTCTATATCTTACACCAAAGTTTAGCATACTTTTCCCATATGTAAGGTCATAAATAGGTTAGGTTTTGTGTGCCCACCTTCTTTATCAAAGCTTTTCAGGTTTGCTATCATACTATAAAAGCAGCCATGGATAATACATAAATGAAAAAGCATGGCTGTGTTCTAATAAAACTTTATGGATACAAGTTTTTTCATGTATCACAAAAGAATTTTGATTTTTAAAAATATATAATCATTCTTAGCTTCTAGCTCATACAAAAACAGGCAGGCTGGATTTGTCCCCTAGGCCCATAGTTTGCCAACCCCAGCCTTAAGAAACTTAATTCTTGCAACGCCCTATAAGGCAGGTACTATTTTATCGTTACGTTGTACACAGGGGAAACAGATGCAGAGTTGTTGGGTAGTCCTCCCAGAGTCCCACAGCCAGTAGTGTTAGAACCATTAAAAATGACTAGTATAGAACTTTATACATGGTCCAGAAAGTCAATTGAAATAATAGACATTTTTGTAACACTTGCCATCCATTTATTCCACAGGCATTTATCAGACTATGAGGCTAATACAGTGCTAGACCCATTAAAAGAACTTTACAGAGTTTGTTTTAAAAGCCCGTACTTGCTGATTGCCTTTGTTTTAATGTATAAAATGATGGTTTAATTAGAACTCAGGCAGGAAAAAAATCAGTATCTTGAGTTTTTGCAACCATTTTTCCTCTTGAAAGTGCTTCTGATACTTCTTTCATTCATTTCTCAATATACCCTGTGTGAGAGGATAACAGTTAATTTCCTTATTTTATGTTTAGGGAAACTGAGGCTGTGGCTTGGAGATATATGACTTTGGCATTGTGTCGTAGGGCCATAATATTAACATCAGAACCAGAGTCCATATGTCCAATATTCCATTCTAACCTAAATGTAGCAGTGGAAAGGGAAGAATAATACACAAAAATATAGTTCAGAGACTTTCTAATTTCATCATGATAAGTAATCTGTAACAACAGTGCCTCCTGAGGATTTTCACAGTGATTTCCTGCCTTGCAACTGACACAGCTGGGTCAGTGTAAGAAACATACCAATCTAAATAACAAACAAAACATTAAAGTGATTTTCTTCTTAAAGCACATATGGATTTTCTTCTGACCTAAATTCATTAGCATGCTGGCATTTGCTACTTTTTAAAAGGAAGAAAGTTGCATATACTTTGAATATGAGTGAATGCCCAAATATGTTGAGGATATTTGTCAACTGTAAAAATTATAATGGTAGTTTGTTTTCATTCAGGACAGGCAGCCTGTGCAACTTAACTAGACCCTGCTTCAAAATAAAAAAGGTTGTTTTCCCAATAGTCTACCTAATTATGGAAGAATTTGTTAAAAATCACTTTTGAAAGTTTTTAGCATAAGAAAAAAATCAACCATGTTTTAGAATGACAATAGCCAAGAGCAGATTAACTGTCCAAAGCAAACTTCAGCTTCTTAAGCACTATTTATTGTTTGAGATCAAAATACAAGATAAATGTATGCTATTTTCATTGTAAGCCTGCAGCTGTAGCACTGTGGCTTCTGATCCCATCAGCTCTCAGAAGCTAAGCAGGGTCAGGGTCAGGCCTGGTTAGTACTTGGATGGGAGACCACCTGGACACACCAGGTGCTGTAGGCTTGAGAGAAGAACCTGGCAACCCACTCTCCAAAACCAGTCAGCCATTAAAAACCCTATGAATAGCAGAGAAGCACTGACAATAATAATATTTCAGCTGTTGTACATAGGGTCGCTATAAGTCGTATACCAACTCTACGGGAAGCTAACAACAATTCCCATTGTTTGATTTTGCTCAGGAATTTCTACAGGAAATGAGTAAAACTATTCTACAGCTCCTCTGTAATAATTATAGTAATAATAAAACACCCATGGTTGGCATTTTTAATGATTATGTTACCTTTGTATCTTACAAGCCATTCTGTATCCAGTTTTTTTTAGATATTGCAGAAATATTGATGTTTGTGTAAATTCTAATGGTAAAAGATATGTAGTCCCCTACCATACTGGATCATTCACAGAGTTTATTTGCTACTACATCTTAAAACCAGAAACAATGCCCCCCAAAATATAACACACACACACACACACACACACACACCATCCCTATGTTTGAATTAAAAGTTTTGAGGTTGCCATTGTTGTATCGTGTAAATTTGTAATCATATTCTTGTACAAATAATACCAAAAATGCAAGTGTAGTTATAATGCTACTCTCCACAGAGAGGTGATATTTCTTCCATTATGCTGATGACACATTTTTTTGCCCTACCAACTTCCCACCTGCAAATTCTTTTTAATTTATAATTTGTAACATTTTATTATAGACTTTTGTTCATATCTTCAAACATTACCAGCCCTTGAGTTTATCTTCTTGTAAGTTTGTCCACTTATATTTGTTAATTACTTGACTACTTAAATTCTTGTTTGCTCCTCAGTGAAGAAATTGAAATGATCTTTAAACTTTTTGACTCCATTACCAAGAATATTTTTTAAATGAAGAAACATAGACATAAAAAAGAATACTTGTAATGACTATTTTATAAATATGTGACTGTATTTTTCCTTATGTCCAGAAACTTATTGAATAGAATTCAGATATATTCTTCCAAAACACACATAGTTCCAAGGTTTTCTAACACAAGTTGACAGTTGTACCAAAATGGGCAAGATAATGAAGGCACAGGCTCACTTTGTATCAATAAAGGACATGAAACACTGTCATGAGGCACTGATGACATGTAAGCATAGTCAGTCACAGAAAGCAAGCATTCAAAGTCTTCAGTAACTTTCTCCCTTTAACTTTTGGCAAAATTCATTCTAGATATTTTAATACCTCAGAAAGAAAAAATAAATTAGAGGTGTGACATTAAAATGTTGGATTATCTATGGTTACTCTTTAGAAATATAAGAAAAGGGATAAAATCAAAGAAGTAGAACACAGATTTCCTATATTCTTAGTTTATCCTTTCTCTCTGAGAGTCTCAGATGTCTATGCATCTGTAGAAATGCCAGCTATAACTGAAGATTGGAAGATTTTTGATAGTTGCTGACATGGTCCCTCAACACTATTAGAAGTTTATGTCACAAAAACAAAACTATCTCAGTTTCTACTTTGTACTCTTGTATTAAAAACTGTAAGTCCAATTTGATTATTTAAAGGTGACTTTAAAAAGTTTAAAAGAAAAAATATATTCTAGCTTCTCAATAAGAAACAAATTATATATTTAGACTTTAACGCCAAGCAAGTTCCTCTCTTCTATCTATGCAGACTAAGAAAACAGAGTTATGATTTTTTATTGCTGATGACCATTTCACTCAGAGGACATACCAGTAACTAGTTTCACAATTTTAGGAGACTCCCATGACACAATATAAACATGTCTGAGTGGGCAGAATAGATCTGTACTCACAACATCCCTATCGCAAACATGACAAAAATGAACAATAAAACAGCTGAATCTCTGTTCACATCATACCCAACCCATCGTGTACATGATACATAAGTACTGGCTCTCCCTGGGTTAGTACCACCCACTGCAAGACCAGACATGGCAGCCAATGGAGCATATCACTTTACAGTATGCCTGTGTCTACAACTGCAGAAGTAACACGGAAGTGGCTCAGCCTATCCATAGTACTTAAGTATATTTTTAAAATTTTCTCAGGAAATTGATTTTGATAGTATTTCCCAAGGCCTTCAGCTAAAGATATCTTGATATTTTCTGTCTTACTACATCAAAATCTACCAGTTGCTTTAAAAACTGTTTCTAAGTATTAAGAATAAGGGAGCTGATACAGCATGTATTCACAATTATTAATATTTTTCAATGAGTTACAATAAATTTTTGCATGCTAGAAAATTAATTATAAAGAAAGAGGATCTAATAATTTGGTGGTTTTGTTATTTTTCCATTTTGCTTTAAAAACGATCCCTAATGTTCATTTCTGACACCACAGTGTGTATATGTAAAGTTCATTTCCATGCTTATTACATAAAAATAACTATCAGAAATATCAATCTATCAGCGTCAGTTGATATATATCCCATTCACTGCAGAAGGGAAAATAAAACAAAAAAAATCTAAAAGTAATCATTAAAGCTTACAGGTCAAAATGTTTTCCTTTTTTTTTTTTTTTCTTTTTTTTTTTTTTTGCATGTCTGAAATTTTTTGGTGGCTCATCTGTACTCTGTGGCAAGCCAGCTCTTCAGATTAGTTGCCTCCCAGCAGATTTGAAAGGAAGCCTGAAGACTTCTTGTTTTGCTGTGTTTCCGCTTCCTGGTCTTGTGTGAGTCCCAATTCACTCTCAATTTGATCCAGCTCTGCCTGGTCAAGTAGTTCAAAGTCATCACCTTCTTCAGTGTCTGTGTCCTCTCCTGGGCTGGGTGCAGCCTGAGCAAGTGCCTGCTGGGTGCCTTCCAACTGATCTTTGATAGCAGCAGTCACTGCAGCTGTGATGACGTCCCCAGCCAGGTTGCTCATCAAGTGAAAGGCTTGGTCACTGTTCAGGGGAAGGGTGAGACCAGCTGCTGACCGCTTCTCTTTGCTTGGTCTGTGATCACTGTCCAGCTGCTCCTTTTTTCTCTTGAGCTCAGTGGGCAAACCAAGGCTTAATTCATCCTCATCGTTTGTTCCTGTGCCATTTTCTAGAGATGGAAAATCTGAAAGATCTCGAGAGAAAACTTCCTCACTAGGCCGGTCAATATCTGCAAAATGCATAACAGAAGTTCATGCTTAAGTACCATAACTAATTTGAAACAGGAGCTGTCTAAACTCTGACTTGAATCTGAACTGTCCAGGCAACCCTGGCATTCATCTAGCCTCCTGAGTCAGTCTGAATCAATTTAACCACCTAGTGAACCCCTTCTGAATCAGTGACACTGTCTCACCATAGGTAGACAAATATTATC
Organism: Pedetes capensis; assembly: GCA_007922755.1. Taxonomy (NCBI): domain Eukaryota; kingdom Metazoa; phylum Chordata; class Mammalia; order Rodentia; family Pedetidae; genus Pedetes; species Pedetes capensis. The sequence goes on from VMDO01003920.1 coordinate 71,060, forward strand.
AAATACTATATGCACGCCCCTCTATAGTTTTAGCTTTCTTCTTAAATACATATAAATATATTTAATTAATGTTCAACCTCATCTAATATAAGCTTGAGGGTTTGACTACCGTTGAGCTCATCATAAAAATTCATCCTGCCCCTAAGTGGGAATTGTCTTAAGTCAATAGGGATATATGTGATAATGAAATAGAATATTTCAGCCAGAGGTATTCATGGATTTTGGTACGTCAAACAGTGAATAGTACCCAGCCTCAGCATTTCCATCCACGGAGAGCTGTTTGAGTATTTGTAACCTTTGTTTAAAGAAATGAAGCTTCTGCCCCTTCTATCTCAATTCAACCCAGGAGCTTGTGGAAACAGTTGACTCTCCATAAATACAGCTGGAACTGACCATGCCAAGATTCAAGGCATTTGAAAGCCATGTCAGGATAGGAGGTAGAATGATTTTTTTTTACTTACATTAAAAAATAATTAGTATAATAATTAATTCCTGACAACAATGATTTGAAATCCTCAATTCTATGTACTATATGTACTGAATGCTAATAAAAATAAGCCAGGTGTGGTGGCACACACGTGTAATCCTAGCAACTCGGGAGGCAGAGGTCGGAGGATCACAGGTTCAAGCCCAGAGGCACAATTTATCAAGACCCAGTCTCAATTTTGCAAAGGGGCTGGAGGTGCAGCTTAGTGGTAGAGCACTTGCAAAGCACGTGTGAAGCCTCAGGTTCAACCCTCCAGTATAAGCTCAGTTGGTAGAGTGGCATGCTACACTCTGAGGACCTGGGTTCGATCCCCAGCACCACAAAAACGAGAAAAGGATGTGGCAATCCACTCCCGAGGCAATCCTGAAACAATCAGCCATTGGAAACCCTATGATGGTCTCTATGAAATGGACCCAACTTGATGGCAACGATAATGTAAAATCCAGAAATACTAGCGTACCGTCAGAAGTGTCTGTCTGTGGAGTATATCCTTCTGAAAGATTGAAGGTCCCATTATCAGTCCAGGATACTTCTGAGACATCTGTGTCAGACACAGATAACTCTTTGGCAGCAACTGTGAGGCTTATCTGTGTTAATATAAATCCCAGTGGCACATTTTAAACCACAGAAGAAAATCTTTTGAAAAACCCACACTAACCCCCAGAGCATCACAACAATAAAACTACACAAGTATTCTCCTTTGAGATTGTTCAAACATCTTATAATGCAGGAGACTTTTAGGAAAATCATTTGGCTTTGGTTTATGTAAATAAACATACACTCAAACCACACAGGAACAAAAACGAAACGATACCTTAGGACAAAGAGCTGAAAAATCTAGTTCACTGTCATCTTTGTGACTTTTGTCTTTATCTGCTTCTGTTGAGGAAAAAGAGGGGGGAAGCTTTCAACTTCCTAACAAGTTTAGACATTTATTGTACAGTCTTATGCCACATTCCCCATACTCTCCAAATGCCTCCCTATAATTAAATATTTGCCCTTTAGAAGCTTCACATAGTTGCAGAACGTTTGGTTTCCAAAGGAAATGGACCACATTGAGTGGTTCTTCATAGTGAGCCAGCAGCAGCATCCCTACACTTTCTTTAGCAGTGTGATTTCTCAGGTCCTAGACCTAATGAATCAGAAATCCTATGGCTGGGCCCACAGTCTGCACTTTACAGCTCTCCAGGGGATTCTGATGCAAGCTATAGTTTGAGAACCTATGAAGCCATAAGGCCAAGTAAAAGTGTAAAAAATGATTAGATTCTCCTCAGTTTCCCCTTCTGTTATTCCAGTCTCCTCTCAGGTGAGTCCCACACTCTTATCCCAACCTTTGGCATTTTTTATTTTCAATAGTCCAACCCAAACTAAAGTAAATCATGAATAGCAAAATATAAAAGTGGAAGCATTTTCTTCCTCCTCTGACAATTTGGAATGAAAACTTAGCATATTTAATTGTATGTTTGAGAGAACAAAAGCCTAAATAGGAAAAGACTGTATTACTCGGGGCGGGGGGGCTTCTATAGTGACATTTAGTAAAATACTAAAAGCACCCTGAAATGTATTAAAGGAAATTTCATAATAAATAGATTGCTGATGTCTCATTTCATGCATAGAATCTAAAAATCAAACTTTACCTACCAGATCGTTCACGTTTCTTCTGATTAATGTACTCTCCGATTCCAAAATCTAATTTCAATAGAACTGACTTGATTTTGCTGTATATTTTTTGTCCAATATCATTACATTTAAACAGCGGACACAAAAATGCAAACAGCACTGAAATAGAAGAAGGAAAGAAGTACAGGTAAAATGGGCTTCCTTTCAAATGCTCACATCTTAGTATTTCACAAAATACTGTTTTGCTTGTGGAAAAATAGAAGTTATTTTTAGCATAATGCCTCTGAGAAATGTTACTAATTTCTATTCTTCCTCTGTAACGAAAATGTTTTAACCACACATGCGAGCGCATGCGCAGGCACCATACTTATAGCCATTGTTTTTATACCCGCAGTTGGATCAGCTTTCTGTTCTCAATCCATTTACCTTAAAAACTTATGGAAAGGTTATGCTTTCCAGAGGACTGCCTTGTGTTAAAACCTCACCATTGTTTTTTAATTTCCATTTTGCCATGGGAAAGTCACTGTGGATCTCTTAGCCTCCCATCAATATTACTGTGATATTACTGCTTGGGGTTGGTGTGAAATATAAGTGAATGAGTGTACACCACATGCAAATCGCCTTGCTTGTGTTTCTCTTTTCCCAGCACTTTTCTCCTTTAACTCCTAATCAGTGCAGATGAAGAAGCTCATATTTTATATGAGTTCTATGGGTTTGAGCTCCAACCAGTTGCCATTTGTATTATGCACTAGGAACGCAAAAAGAAATGAAGAATGTCATACTGGCCATATTGTATTCCTTGGTGCTTGTTTCTTTGTCATTGTTAGGAAATGTCCCCTATGACCTTTTAAAATAGGAATCACAAACTCAAGTATCTTTAGAGGTCAGGGAATTATATGTGAATTTCAAAACCCAGTGCAAGAAAAATAAGAAAACATGAGGGTTAGTTAAGCAGAGGATACCTGCCACATCAAAAGGCATCTGTACAAGATCCTCATATATTTTAGGAAAAGCAGAATATCGATACTTTTAAAAATAGTGTTTCTGCATTATAACTGACCTACAATAAATTTCACATAAAATGTACAATCTGATAGTTTTGACATAACACATACAACTAAGAAACTATCACTGCAGTCAAGATAGTGAACATAAACTACCACCCCCCAACATTTTCTTGTTTTAATTAATCCTTCCCTTCTGCCTTGTGCCTCTTCCTGCCAGAACCCAACTCATGCCCAGGCAACCACTGATCTGTTTGTCACTAACAATCACTTTGAATATTCTAGAATTATATGTAAATAGAATCATATAGTACATACTCTTTATCGGGCTTCTTACACTCAGCCTAATTATTTTGAGATTTATCCATAGAATTTCATGTACCAACTTTTAGTGCTGGGGAATAATCCATTATATGGACATGTCACAGTTTATCAGTTATCTGTTAGGGTCATATGAATTGTATTCCACTTTGGTGTAATAAAAATATATGTATTATGAACACTTGTGTGCTGGGGTTTAGCTCACTTGGTAGAGTGCTGCTTTGTGCTCTTGAGGCCCTAGGTTCAACCTGCAACACCACAAAAAATGGTAGAAGGACCTGGCACCCCACTCCCAAAACAATTCTGAAAATAATCAGCCCCATGAACAGCAGAGAAACACTAACATAGTGCCAGGCATGGCACAGTGTTGGGGAGTGTTTCATTCTGTGGTACATGGTCACGATGAATAAGACCTAACTCCACAGCACTAACAATGACAACAACATGAACACTTTTGAGTAAATCTTTGTGAAGATGTATGCTTCCATTTCTCTTGCTGTGTGATAGCTGGACCCTATAGTAGATACTGCCAAACTATATCTGAAATGACCGTACCATTCTGCCTATCCACCAACAGTGTGTGAGGATTCCAGTTGCCCCATATCATTCCTAACACTTGATATGATAACTATTTTAATTTTGTATATTCTAGTGGTACAGTGATGCTCATTGTGGTTTTATTTTTTGAACCACAATACATGCATGAAGGCAACAGTGTTGGCATATTTGTGAGAGTAAGATGTATAGCTTATTTATAGTTTTATAACGTAATTTAACATAAAAATATTTACTTATAATCTTGCCTTTTGTAGCTATTCTTGAAATTTTAAAATATAAACATATCTCTAGGAAAAAAGAGAAACTTTACATATCAGGAGATTAAAGAATAGTCAACTTGTTTTATAATTTAGAACTCACCACTCTCCTTTCATATGGAAGAGCTGTTGACCACTAAAAGATGCCATACATGTCACACAAATTAGCAAAGTATTCTAGTATACTTACACAGTAGATAGCTGAGTATAACCCCAGGAATGTAACTTCCCAAGATTGTAAAAAACGTGCACACGCTGCAGACCAGGAGACAAAACTAGAAGTAATAGAAATAACATGGGACAGGTAAGCACAAAACCAAGACATTTTAGAGAACAGAATACACACGCAATTATCTGTATGCAACCCATCAGGTTGTGGCAAACACCTTTCAAACAGTATTCTTTGTATTTAGGTATACTTAATAAGCCTTAGTTCACTTTAACACTTATTAATAATCATCTTGAGGGCAAGGAACTAATTTCTGAGAGTAAAAATGACCACTTGCATTACTCATGCCTGTGGCTGTCCTACCGCCAGTTGCAAAAGCCCTGAACGGTAACAGGTCCCCAGAAACTTCTTTTACTCAGCATCATTTAATGATAGTAATGTAGCCTAATAAATAAATCTGCAATTTCAAACTACCATTGTAAGTCCATCAAAATTCATAAACACAGCTAAACATGTTACAGAAAATAGAGGCGCCTGTACAAATCTGATATAATTTGCACAGCTGGCAAACTTCTGGCATAAAACTATGGATATTATAATCCTTTCTAACCACACCCACCCACTTCTAGGCCACCTGGAAACCAACTGCAAATGAAATTACTCCAGAGAAATCTGATTATTTTCCTTGTTCTCTCTCAATTACAGGAAATAAAAATGGTTGTCCTAAGAAATTTTAAAATAACCTACAGAAAAATTTCCTAATTTCTGTTAGAAACATCAAGACAGAAAAGTTATCCCCTTCAAGTCTTCACTTGATTTCCACACTCCGGTCTTAAACTATCATTTTTTCACTTTATATTTAAATGAAAGTATTAAGTTAAACTGATAAACAAGCAAAGAAAATTCTTTAAGGAGCTTTCAAAATGACATAAGGAAGGAATACATACGACTGATCAGTAATTAAGAGAAAGATCAAGGAATCTAAATTTCACATGAACTTTGATATTCCATTCTTTGGCACAGAGTCAGAGGACTATAGATGAACTTGTGAAGCAAGATTAAGAGCTACTTCATAAACAGCAAGGGCCCTTGAAAGAATTTGGAATTCTAGAAATGAAAGGAAGAGGAAATGCCACAGATGTCGAAGGAACAAATAAGTCAATAACAGCACGGATATATCCAGAAATCAGTTTTGCAAAGGGATTTCTAATTATCCCTTAGATTTTATAACACCAGCATTTTTACCAGTGGACTTGGAGCACATAAACAGAATCCAGTGCAGAAGTTTGAAATTTAGACTCTTCCAAAAATATGTTAAATATTTTACTTCAGTAAAATAGATACCAAAGATCCATCATGCCCTCCCATATGGATATCCATTTTAAAATTTCAGGCATTAAAAATCCATGCAGATACAACTCTGCCACTTCATGATGTTCGAAATGTTTCCAAATAGTTCTATTATCTAATGCTGGCGAAGTTGTGAGATTGCCCATACATACTGCAATGGCAGATGTCACCAATGCTGACATTTCTACTTCTTCATTTCAAATACAGGTGGATATTCAACCTTGAAGCCAACACCAGGATAGATAAGGCCTATTGATGGCTCCGAACCTCACCCAAACTATCAAGACTGTTGGTCACAGAGCTGTCTCTATGCAAAAAATACAAGTCTGTGCACTTCTCCATGTAATCCCTTTCCAATCACTTGAGACTCATCCGCCCATGGGTTTTTATCTTAATTGGAAAAATACCCATTCCACTCGTACAACCACCATGAATGTTTCTGCCCAAGTTATCTTTCTTTCCCTCATTCTTTCTTTCCTCTTTCCTTTTCTTCCTTTCCTTCAGACAGGGTCTGGCTATGTAGCTCACGCTGGCCTCAAATTCCTGATTCTCCTACCTCAGCCTCCTGAATGCTAGGATGACAGGTATGCACCACCACACCCAGCAAGTTTTCATAAATATATCATACCAGAATATCCACTTTTTAGGCTGAAAGTGAGATTCAAGTTGCCCCCGAAAGCATTGATTATATGTTTATTTCTGTTCCCTTTGACTTCAGAATGAGACTAAATACAATAACTAAAATTCTTAATAAGATTTTTTTTCTTTTTGGTCTGGCTGATAAGACCAATCACCATTATAATTAACGAGCTAAATAAAATAGGTATAAAGGATAAAACCAATATGATTTCAGAACATGACAAAGATTCTCTGGCGCTCACAAGCTGACATCTCTGAGCTGACATTTCTGAAGTCAGCTTTTACGTCATATGTTCCCAGTGTATTGAGCATTGGAGAACCTCTTCACGCCAAAAGAAGGTAGTTCATTCGTTCCCAGGTACACTGAACACTTTTAAACACACTCTTATTCTGGAAAACTTGCCTTTCCAGGGCTCTGCTGCTTAAAAACAGACATTTCTTGAAGAAATAAGCTGAAATTCATCCATGATTCTGCAATACAGTGACTGAGTCTGGGTCTTTCATCTGGTTTGGAATTGATAATTTCCCAGCTAAAGAGAGAAAAAGAAAAAAATATATAACTAACTATAGGTGATTCATCCCACATTCATAGTTTCAGCAAGTATTTATTGAACATCTATTATTGGCCTCACTTGGGAATAGCTCTGTGAATTCAGAGGTGAACCAGCCAGGTATCTCACTCATAATGCTCAGATGGATGCCAAGAGAAACAACCAGCTACACAACTAAGTACTGGATTACAAGGGAAACACTGAGGGAGGAAGACAGGGTCGGGGCTTCAGGACATCTTTTCTGAGCTCAGATCCAGCAGTTTACCATTAATATTGCACATAAAACACTATAGAATACAAACACACACACACACATATGTTGCGCTATCGGGTCGGTGTCCCACTCATAGTGACCCTATGTGCAACAGGCAAACACTATTTTCATTGCTTTTCTGCTATTCATAGGATTTTCAATGGCGGATTGATTTTTGGGAGTGGGTTGCCAGGTCTTTCTCTCACATATATAATATATATAAATTATTTCTGTGAAATGGAAAAGAACTAAAAGTGCTCCCCTATTGAGCCCCGGTGTGGCACCAGCAAAGTGAACTAGGTAAAAAAACAACTGTAAAGCTTCTTTGGGGGAGGGGACCTAAATCACACAGGGCCTTGAAGGACTTGTTAGAAACTTTTTGAACCTTAAGAACAAGAAGTCATAGTACTTTTAAAAAAACATGGGCATGAAGCAGGTAATTGTTATTATTAGTAATAACAATGTATTTTCATCACATATGACAGCAGGTCAACATTATAAAAACTTGTTAAACTCAACAGGATCTCACAATACCCCCTAGTTTTCTCTAGTATCTTCTCCCAGTCATCATCTAGAATATGTTGACTGTTATGTAGAGGTCAGGCAATGTGCTGTTTCCCTGCCCTCATTTTTCCATAAGAACCTGTTGTTTTTATTGTTAGGCGCCGTAGAGTTGGGTCCAACTCACAGCAAACCTGTGTACAACAGAACAAAACACCACCCAACACTGTGCCGTGCTCAGCACTGTCAGTGATTCTCTGCTATTCATAAGGTTTTCAATGGCTGACTGTTTCCAAAGTGGGCTGCTAGGTCCTCCCAAGCCTACAGCAATCAGTATTCCAGGGTCTCCCATCCAAGGACTAACGAGGCCCGACCCTGCTTAGCATCTGAGATCAGATGGGATCAGATGCCAGGATGGTATAGTTGTAGACATAAGAATCTTGTTGTTGTGTGCCGTCAAGTCGGTATCCGACTCATAGCGACCCTCATAGGGTTTTCAATGGCTGACTATTTCGGGATTTCCTTGGGAGTGGATTGCCAGACCCTTCTCCCATTTTTGTGGTGCTGGGAATTGAACTCAGGACCTCAGAGACTGCAGCGCAGCGCTCTACCAACTGAGCTAAATCCCAGCCCATAAGAACCTTAGCAAGCTAAAAATTAGAAATAGTCACTCCAGGAAGAAGACACCTGTAATTATATGTCATTTCCTAACATTACTATGACATCCAGCTTAAATCCTGCTTTTGCAATCCTACCTCATAAAAATATAGCAGTTCAAACAAGCTCTGTTAAGGGGTCTCAAATTCATGTTATTGAAGAGACACGAATCTAATCTACACCTGCCAATAGCTTTAGAGGGCTACAAAATCAGATGCAAACTAGAATAGTGTGGGCATTGAATTTGCATGCCAGGGCAGAGCAGCAAGAATCCAATCTGCATTCAATTCTCATCCACATCTGATTTTGTAGCCCTCTAAAACTGTAGAAAGGGTGCAGGTTAGATTAGAGAATATACCATAATTTAGTGTCTACTGTGTTGAAGACAATGCCATAAAGCCATGGATGCAAGAAACAGATGCAGTAAAGTTTCTAGCAGAAGGTAAGAATTATCAGTGACGAAAATTAATGGGCCACGACAGTAAAGGTTTGGAGGTGAGGCTCATCCCTGGATTCAACCTCAGTAGCCCTAAGAAAAATCAAAACAACCTTGGCCCTTAGATGCTCAGCTATACAGAAACTGTACATATAGACTATACAAATATATTGTGCAAATATATTTTCAATAGTAACACAATTTGTAAATTAATAGATTCTTTTATACATATAAGTTTTAATCTAAGTTTAAATGAAAGCAACCAACAGTATTAAAAATGGAGAGTATTGTTTTCCTTTCTCTTTGTCTTAACTAATGCAGAGAGTCACCGAGCTATCCGTTGTGCAGGCTGATGTTATTCTACCAGGTAGACAGTTGCCAAATGACTTTCTGTCTGTCAAGAGAAATGAACGTTGGGGAATGTCTCACTGTTGGGGAGTGGCTTACTAAATCCATTAACTCTATCCCATCTTGAACCACTGAGCATGCCTGCTTTCATTAGCAATCACATCTTGCTCCAGGTCTGCATACCCCATGAATGATTCCAGACCTATTAAAAGAACAGCAGCCTATGGGTGGGTAGGCACTATCTATAACAAATTCTTGCCAGTATGTCCACTTAATGGAAAAAGACATTACACAGGAAAGTGAAAACTACATGGCTAACAAAATATAAGGTTATTAAACTGTGGTCTTTTTGCTCAGAAAGCACAGACTTGCTGCAGCAAGTGGGCACAGGCAGGCTAGGCCACCAGTCACCTAAATGGGACCATGAGGATGACAGACACAGATTTTCATCTCTGTCCTGTCTAGTGAGTAATATTTAAGGGTTCAGTTGAACTATCTGGCAAATAAAATTCTGACAAAACTCAGTTAAAAACCATAAAGAAATGATTTGAGTGTCACTTTTTTAAAGATTTAAAATAGAATGAACCTTTTGTTTTGAAACAAATTTAAAAAATACTTGGATTGAGACAATGAACAAATGAGGTCAGTTGTGTTCAACAGATGGAAGATCAAGCAGCAGGAAAACTGAATGAACTGAAACTCCGTGTTTGTCTATCAACCTCACGATCATAATAGCAAGAGGAAAATTTACGTACAAGCACCAATCAAGACAGACTGAACAGGTTATTAAAGCAACAAAGTAATAAAAACAAAGTTCAGGAAAGGGATCACTTTAGGTGCAGGATTAAGTAAAGTCGATGACTTGACAGTCTGCAGCCATAGCACCCTGGCAGCTGATCCAGCTTGATGTCAGAAGCTAAGCAGGGATGGGCCTGGCTAGTCTTTGGATGGGAGACCGCCTGGGAATACCAGGTGCTGCAGGCTGTGAAGAAGGACCTGGCAATCCACTCCCAAAACAATCCACCATTGAAAACCCTGAGCAGCAGAGAGGCTCTGACAATAGTGCTGCCATGGCATAGTGTCAGGCAGTGTTTCGTTCTGTTGTACATTGGGTCGCTATGAGTTGGACTGGCTCTCTGGCACCTAACAACAATTAACACATGTTGTCAGCTTGTCATGCTGTGGGGGCTTTATGTGTTGCTGTGATGCTGAGAGCTACAAAAGGCCCACTATGGTGGGCAAGTTCCAGACTAAGACAGATTAAGGAGAAAGACCCAGCAGCCCACTCCCAAAACAATTAGCCATTGAAAACCCTATGAATTAGAGAGAAACACTGTCAAATACAGTGCCAGAAAATGATCCCCCAGGCTGGAAGGCATATAAAAGACAACTGGGGAAGAGTTGCCTCCTCAAAGTAGAGCTGACCTTAATGATGGGAATGGAGTAGAGCCCCTGGGTCCTCCATTTGCTGATGTGGTATGACTCAAAATGAAAAGAAACAGTGGGTCTGGCACCGTGGGAGTGTTTCATTCTGTTGTACACAGGGTCACTATGAGTTGGACCCGACTTGACAGCACCTAACAACAACCACAGGAACATACATTTCTATAGTCATTCAGTGAGTCTACCATTAACTTAAGTCACTATAGTTCAGTTTAGGTAATATAGTTATATAATTGGGAATAAGATGGGACATTTAATGTCAAATTTCAAGCTCCTTTATTTTATAGCTGAATATCATGAAACTCACCCAGGTTTTCTCAGCCAGTTTAGGGCAGAGCCAATCCCCAAGGTCAAAATTCTTGATTTCCAGTACAATCCTATTCACTTTAAAATACACCTCTTCAAATGATGAATAAGTTCAATGGCATACTTTAAAGAGACCATTTGAAGCTTAGAATAAGGAACATTTCATGTTTCTCCCACTCCTTCTAGAATGAGGAGGGATGAGCTATGATTGACCAACACCCATGTGGCATCATGTGGGTGGCATCATAACGGGACCAACCCTTTCAAGGAAAGCAGAGAACTTCACGTGCAGAATCCAAATACTCAACAGACGCTAAGAGCCATGCTTAGGGGTGAGTTCATGTTCAATACAGGTGACATCTGCACATCCACCGAGTTGCTCCCTAGTGAAACTCTAGGTTTTCCTAGAGAGCCCTGTTTGGGAAACATACAACCAGAGAAAGGATCTACTGTGAATACTGGACCAGGTTTAGGAAACAGATCTTTTCCATGGCGTGTGGCTGTCTTCCCACCATTCTTGGCACACGTCAACATGCAACCTCAGGTCCAACTAACATACCAGGAAGTGAAATACACCTCGGCCTTCACAGCAGTTTCAGGTTTTGCCAAACTCTTAACCAAAGAGTACGAGACTTAATGGGAGAGGGGGTCATCGGAAGGTAATCGGGGAGGTGAGACTGAGCAATGTACAATGAAATGCACGTATTGAAATGTCATAACAGCCAGGCATGGTGGCGCACGCCTGTAATCCCAGCGGCTTGGAAGGCAGAGGCAGGAGGATCGCAATTTAGAGACCAGAGGCAGTCTGCGTAACTTAGGGAGACCCTGTCTCAAAAAGTAAAAAAAAAAAAATGGACTGGGGGCTCAGCTCAGTGGTCCAGCACTTGCAATGCATGCAGGCGCGAGGGCCTGGGTTCAACCCCCAGTACCGCAAAAAAAAAAAAAAAAAAAAAAAAAAAAAAAAAAAAAAGTGTCATAACGAGACCCATTAAGACATACACTAAAAAATTACTAATAAAATAAGATCAGTGGAAAAAAAGAGCATAAGTCATCTGTTGGTGAAGCTTATGAACAAGACAAAAGTTAGTTACCAATGGCTTTACTCTTAGCATTTCTTCCTCACTAAGAGGGAGAACGTGGAATTTCCAGGTTCCAAAGGAAACAGCGTTCTCCAGTTCCTCCTTCCCTACGTCCTCCCTCTCACTCTCTCGCCTTCATTGGGCAGTGAGCCTGCTGCACACGCCAGCCACAAGCCAAGGACCATGGAAGAATCACCTCCTGGTGACCTCCATCCTCAACTCTCCAAACTCTCGGTGCACTTGGTTCCAAGGGTGCCCAGGGAGACATCACCACACCTCCTGGCCTCCTCAAAGCCAAGCCAGCTTTCAAGCGGGCCTCATCCCCCACTAGCTATATGATTCTATTTACATATCATCCTAGAATATTCAAAGTGATTGTTAGTGACAAACAGATCAGTGGTTGCCTGGGCTTCATCCCAGGACCGGCAGCTGCAAATACTTCCCCCAAAATTTCCAACAAACACCATTTGGTCAAGTTTTCCTTCTTGAGGAAAAAAAGTCAGGTGTTTTTGACACAACACACTCTGCACTAAAGATTGTTCTTGTTGTTGTTAGGTGCCGTCGAGTCGGTGTCTGACTCATAGCAACCCTACGTACAGCAGGCAAAACACTATTATCAGTGCTTATCAGCTATTCATAGGCTTTTCAATGGTTGATTGTTTTTTGGGAGTGGGTTGCCGCGTCCTTCTCCCAAGCCTACAGCACTGGTGTTTCCAGGCAGTCTCCTCTCCATGTACTAACCAGGCTCAACCTTGGTTGGCCTCCAAGATCTGACAGGATTGGAAGCCACAGTGGCACAGCTGCAGGCTCAGTAAAGGTAAGCAATTATTTACCAAAAACTCTAAGCCAGGAAAAAGCCCTCAAAAAAAAGCAGCTGAAGAGTTTATGGTTTCACTTTCCTGGGAAATTCTAAAGGCATTAAATCATAGTAAGATGGCACCTCAGAGATCAGCCTCACTTTATCCACAAGAAGGAGCTTTGGCTTCCAGGTAGGATCTCAAGCCAATATCCCATCTTCTGTCTCTACATCCCCATTAGAACACAACTAGTTATGTACATGAAACACTTGGGAGGAAGGGCCATAGAATCTCTATTGCAGAAATAAAGAAGAGGCAAGATGTAGCAGGGAACTGAATCACCCTCCCCCTGAAACCACCAAAACCATAGAAAGAAAAAATGCAAAGTATGTGAAACAATGGTTTTCAATGATTTTCCTTTGGCATTAAGGCAAGGGAAGACAGTGACCCCAAAGAGATAGGAAGGCAATGAGAGAGTCTTGGGTTTTTGGGTTTTGGTTTGTTTTGTTTTTTAACTGTTTTTTATTAGTAACTTTTAATGTACAATGTAACAGGTCTCATTATGACATGTCCATACATGCATTTCATTGTACATTGCTCAGGTTAACTTCCCCCTTACCCTCTCATGACCCTCCTGCCACTTCCCCTCCATCCCCAACAATGGTCTCCTTTCTATTTGCATGTCCTTTTTGTGCGTATGTCTATATATGTATCCCAATTTTGCCATAAGGGCAACACACGTGATATATATTTTTTTCTCCCAATACCCTTTCTTCTTGCCTCCTCCCCTGTTTCCTTTATCTTTCCATACTTAAATCCAGTCAGCTTTCATGATCTATATGTTTTAATAATGAACATATATTGAAGTCTAACATCCACATAGGAGACAAAACATGTGATGTTCATCTTTCTGGGTTTGGCTTAATTGACTTAAAATGATGATCTCTAGTCCCATCCATTTTCCAGCAAATGCCATAACGTTAACCTTCTTTATGGCTGAATAAAGTTCCGTAGTGTATATAGACCACAATTTCCTTATCCTTTCACCTCTTGATGGACACCTAGGTTGATTCCGTACCTTGGCTATTGTGAGTAACACCACAATGAAAATGGATGAGCAGGTATCTCTGGTAGATTGACTTATATTCCTTCAGATATACAGGCAGGAAGAGGACAGCTGGGCCATACGGCAGTTCTCTTCTCAGTTTTTTGAGGTACCGCCACACTGATTTCCTGGTTGGTGGCTGCACCAACCTTCATTCGCTGAGGGAGTCTTATGATGGCCCAGCTCAGCGTCTTGAGAACAGAGAGGAGCCACCCAGCTAGGTTCTGCTGACTCCATGAGCTGAGCAGATGCAAGAGGCCAGAGTTTGTAGAACAGAGTATAAGATGGTAGAGAGCTGCTGGGGTGCAGAGCAGGAGGGGTATCCCCTGCAGTTTACAGTTGAGGACTGGCTGGCCACATGTATAAGGAAATCAGAAGCCAAAAAAGAGCGGTTAGGGAGAACCAGAAGGAACAGCATCTTGTGCCATGATGACTCCTAGACCCCCTGACTAACCTGAAAAACGTCAAAATCCATGGACACTGGTGGAGTATTCAGAAGGGTCGTACATCAATTGTTGTTGTTAGGTGCCATCAAGTCAGTGTCCAACTCATAGCGATCCTACGTTCAACAGGCAAAACAGTAGTACTTCTCTGCCATTCATAGGGTTTTCAATGGTGGATTGATTTTTTGTGGGAGTGGGTTGCCAGGTCCTTCTCCCAAGCCTACAGCACCTGGTGTTCCCAGGCGGTCTCCCATCCAAGTACTAACCAGGCCTGACCCTGCTTAGCTTCTGAGATCTGATGGGATGGGATACCACAGTGGTACAACTGCAGGCTCTTGTATCAGTAGCAGAAAATAATCAACCTTAAACTACACACTGCTCTAATCTTGCCTAAAAAGTCTTAAAAGTAGGCCCCAAAAGGATCAAACTAATTTGAAGTAACTAAATTGTCATTTGTAGGAATACAAAGCAGTAGGTTTTGTTACAAACCAAATAACTAGTCAAACTAAATAAGTTGTACTTTTCTTTTAAACTATTGTGTACCTTTTTTCCTTTAAAAGTATAGTTATCAAAAATAATGTTTAAATATATTAAAAGATTTGTCTCTCTGTAGTTTAATGGCTACCCAGATGTAATTCTGCACTTTGCCTGGTTTCAGTGCGCAGTGCACAGTATCTTCCATTAGGGGGCTCTACAAGACAAGGAAATGTGACATGGTAACAGCCTGGCTCCTCTCCTTCATTTAGTGTCTTTGAGCACTATTAAAAAAGATTCTGAAACAACTGAATTTTGGCACAGGAAAAGCATTGTCTCTTGGTGTCTCACCACTTCACCTCTGCTCATTTCAACAAATACATACTGAGGAGTACATGCCCTGTGTTACCACTCCTGGTAACAGAGATGCAGAGATAACCAGGGAATAGCCCCAAAACAGTAAGAGAACTTTTACAAATGGCCCCAGAATGATGCAAACACATGCACACATACACATGCTCACTGTAGAGCACCTGTTAAATGGCATTTAATTGTGTCCACCACTATTGGAGAAAAATAAATTGGAAAACTAACTTGGGATTGGATATGTGAGCAGAACCTATTAAATACCAGTTCCTTTCCTTATAGCCTGCAGCCAAAGCATTGTGGCGTCTGATCCCGTCATATCTCAGAAGCTAAGCAGGGTCAGGCCTGGTTAGTGCTTGGATGGGAGACCGCCTGGGAACACCAGGTGCTGTAAGCTTGCGAGAAGGACCTGGCAACTCCCAAAAAATAGTCAGTCATTGAAAACCCTATGAATAGCAGAGAAGCACTGACAATAGTCTTACATCTGTTGTACGCAGGGTCGCTATGAGTCAGATACCAACTCAACAGCACCTAATAACAACTTTTCATTATTGTATATTTTGTTGTCTATTGTTGTTAGATGCTTTCAAGTTGGGTCTGACTCATAGCAACCCTCACAGGGTTTTCAGTGGCTGATTGTTTCCCGATTGCTTTGGAAGTGGATTGCCACGACCTTCTCCCATTTTTGCAGTGCTAGGGATTGAACCGACAGCTTCAGAGAACGTAGAGTGGCACTCGATTCTGACTCAAGTGACCCTCTGTACAACAGATGGAACATTCCTGACACTGTGCCATGCCTGGCCCTATGTCAGTGCTTTTCAATGGCTGATTGGTTTTTGGTAGTGGGCTGCCAGGTCTTTCTCCCAAGCCTACAGCACCCGGTACTCCCAGGTGGTCTCCTATCTAAGGACTGCCCAGGCCTGATCCTGTTTAGCTTTCAATATCTGACAGGATCGATCACCACAGTGGTACAGCTGCAGGCATTGTATATTTTAAAGGCTAAGAAGTGTAGTTGTATAGTTATATATTAGTGAGCTCAAAGGTCAAAGAAATATTTTTATTCTTGAAAGCTATTTTTCAAAGCAAAAATTATGTTTTTAATGTACCAAAGATCAAATTCTTTCACATATTTCTTGACCTTTAGATTTGGGGGGATAATTACCAACAAGAAACAGAAAAGCCAGAGTGGATAGAAAAAGAGAGGGAGAAAAAAAAAAAGACAAGTCTAGGTAAGGGAGAGGGGCTATGAATGAATCCTGATGGTCTGACTTGAGTTCTTGGTACTGTTAGGACCTAGAGGCAAGAAGGAAGGTACCAAGCAAATCCATCCACGGGTATCTCCGTGATGGAAGCCATTTTCCTTTAGCCTTAAGCTGCTTTTGGCTTGGTTTCTAGAGTCTATCATACAAATAAAGCATGACATTTTTCAGCAGAAGCAATGGAAAATTATATATTTTAAATTATGAGGTAAATATCACTACAGAAAAGGACTGTAAGAAAGATGTGATTACACAGATTAGTATGATTCTTTTTAGTTTTCTTTTTTCTTTTTCTTTTTCTTTTTTTTTTTTTTTTTTTTTTTTTGAGACAAGGTATCACTACATAGCCCAGGCTGAACTTGCGATGTAGCTTAGGCTGGGATCAAACTCACGATCATCCTGACTCCACATCCTGAGTCCTGGCATTATACCACCATGTAACACCCCACCATGCCCTGCTTTAGCCTGACTTTTATTTAGGTGGCAATTCCTAGTTCACTGATGAAAACAGGTTAAATAATAATTCAAGTAGAGGCAATTTATTAATTGTTTGAGTGAAAGGGATTACAGGCAGCATGAAATAATGATAGCTAACACTATCCAGGGGCCAGCCACTGATCTGGCTCTGGTAAACTTATGATCTTTTTCAATCCTTATAACCAACCTGTGAGTCGAGTGCTATTTATTATTCCTGTTTGACAGATGGGGACATTGAGGCTCAAATTCATTAACAATCTGGCTCAAGGTCACAGAACTAATGGAATAGGGAAGTAATAAGTGGATCTGGGCGTGCCCTAGTGTGGTAAGCCTGGGGAAGAACATTCTCCACACTGGAACATAGCGATCCTGTCAAAGATCAGTGGAAGAGAACATTAGGGTAATAACATAGGTGGGGTTACGCATACATAACAGCCAAGCTAAATAAGTGAAAACAGAAATATCTTAAGGAGCTGAGATTCCTATTTTCTCTTTTAAGTGCGTCAGCCGTTTCTCAGCAGTACTTACAAAGTGACTCCATAATCTGAGTCCAGCTTCTCAAATCTAAATTACCACATTTGCACATGGTAATCATGACCATGGTTGCAGTTCACTAAGCACTCTGGGAACAGAGCATCATCTTAAGTACAGTAATCTTCACAGATCCTCTCCCTTCTCCTCCCCTCCCCTCATCATTACAACACCCGGCAAGGTCAGGACTAGTATTATCTCCATTTTACCCAAGAGAAAATGGAAGCTAAAAAGAGTGTGAAGCCCAGCCTTCCTCCTCGCTACCGATCGCCATGGCATCTTGTACTGTTCCTTTGCAGCAATTCTCGATTGTAGTTGATTTATAATGTTTGTAATGCTGACTCCCATTAGACTTGAAGTCCCATGAAGGATTCTTGGACATTGCTCTGTTTTCGGTAGCTAACAGAGCTTGACCTTAATGAGGCACATAAAGTTCTTGAAATGAATTATGAACAGTAAACATCCACAGAAGAAAATACCAAAAATAGTTAACTGTGATTATTTAGTAATAATACATGCCTTTTATCACTGATCTTAATGCTCCTGTACATTATATACTGGTAATAATTAGCATACATTCCTTTAGAGTGTGAAAATGCATACAAGATAAAAAGTCCTATTGAAAATGTGGATACCAAATTTCACTTACATGAAATTGTTGTGTTTTTTTCTTTCTTACCAATGGGCAGTTGATTTAAGAAATATGCTTCATATGTTCCAAGAGTTTCTAGAACCGTAAATCATTATATCCTTCTGGCCAAAGTTGGGTTTTAATGTTTTCCTTCCGCATGAGGATGATTGGATCAACCAGTACCGACTTCAGGCATTAATGGTATGTGACCCACCAGCATTTGTGATACCCATAGAGAACAGCTGGGATTTTAGCTCAGTTGGTAGAGCGCTGCACTGCAGTCTCTGAGGTCCAGAGTTCAATTCCCTGCACCGCAAAAATGGGAGAAGGGCCTGGCAATCCACTCCCAAGGCAATCCCGAAACAGTCAGCCATTGAAAACCCTGTGAGGGTCGCTATGAGTCGGATACCGACTCGACAGCACCTAACAACAACAACAACATAGAGAACAGGGCCAGGACCCTTTAACCCGAAGTGGGCAGAATGCAAAGATCAAAAGGTCCCCAATCTCCACATAGGACATCCCAGAAACTAAGTCCCTTTCTTGCTTTGTTTTTCAAGTTTTTATAGGGCAACCTCATCCCATGGGAGAACATTTTCAAATATTGCTGTAGGCTCTCAAACACACACACCTATACCCCTTCCTCCTCCCTTTTTAGGTTTTTCATCTCCCTATGAATCAATGGTGCAATAATCATTTTTAAACAGAGATTTCTAGCATAATACCTCTCAAGAATATACATTATTTCACAATATTTATGATCAAACTCTAAATAACAAGTACACATTGAAGTGAAACAATATTTTCCAGCAAGTTAACTATGTCGCCATCCCATTTTGACAAACTTAAAAAGAGAAAGGGATTTGCTATCACCTACGTTTGTCACCTAGCAACTGTGAGCGACAGCTGCCGCAGCCCTCACCCCTATAAATACCCTTTGGCCTGGAGACCTTTCATTCTCAGCTAATGACTAAGGGTCTCATGCTCTCTCCTGGTAGTGAACATCTGTTGATGCTAATTCCTGTCGAATTTTTCTTCGAAAGGTCAGTCAATATCTGGTTACAGATTTGAACATTGCTTAGGGTAATGTGTTAAAAGGTTTTCTAATCCTGTGGATACTTACCATGCTCCTCCATGAGAGAGTACATGTAGGTAGAGAAAGGAGATAAAAACAGAGATAGATAGCTCTCCACAAACACAGAATTAGAGCCATGACAAAGCAAATAAGACATGTCAACGGGAGGATTAAATAAGCAAACATGAGATCAAGAAATTACATAGCACTCCGTTTGAAGCTTTCACTTTCTCAGACTAATTAGCCACGTGATCAACTCCTTCTCCCAAGGCCAGGGACAAAGAGGCGCCAGTGGAGCGCCTGTGTCTTCTGCCGGGTAGCTTAGCCCCGCTTACCTCGGGGCAAGCGAGGGTTCTATTTGAGGAGCTCTCTGTTTTTATACTAAGCTGGAGACCAATCAGAGATCTGCCACTTTCTTTGTGTGACTGTCCCTTTACCCCTGCCGCCTGCAACTAAGCACTACCACTTCAGGGGTCACCCACTGTCCAATCCACCTGTATCAGCCAAAGGACAACACTGAACCGCCCACCCGTTACCTACGGCATGACATTTTCAAGTGCCTGCGAACAAGTTGCCATTAGGAGTCATTTGCAGCACTGTCCATTTTGCTAACTTTTAGTATCTAGACTTCCATCAGTCCAGGGAATAAACAGTGTAGATTCCATTGCCAGCAAAGGACAAGCACATACTTGAGACACAGGAGACCAGATGCCCATTCGTCTGTGAATGCCAATGCCAAGATTCAATTCAATTACTATCCCTGAGGACGAAAACACTTCTGCTTTATCTTTGAAGGACAGGTAATATCAGAGTCAATAAAGAAACATCCTTCGGCCAGGCACTGTGCACACATCTGCAATCCCCACTACTCGGGAGGCTGAGGCAGGAGGATTGCAGGTTTAAGGCCAGAGGCAGCTGATGTAACTTGGTGAGACCCTGTCTCAAAATAAAAAATACAAAAGGGGTAGGGATGCAGTTCAGTAGTAAAGTACCTGCCTAGCATGTGTGAGGCCCCAGGTCCAATCCCCTGGTTACTGGGGATAAAAGAAAGGAAAGGGGGTGGGGAGGAGAGAAAGCAAGGAGGAAGGGAGAGGCCTCAAGGAAAACAGAAATTGTTACAGTGGAGCAAGTTTGCTAATTTGAATATAAACCTTCCTCTTTTATTTGGGATCCAAGATTTCCAATAAATTACAATTCAGAATTTACTGGAGCCAGACTCAAAAGTGAATGTGCCCTCCCTGCTTATCAACCTCTGGCCTAATTATTTGAAACCTGTGATTTAAAAAACTGTGTATTTCTTACAATGGAAAAAAAAATAATAACAATGTAGTTTCTAATTATGTTTTTTTGTAGATTACAGCCATTGCTCTGGGCCTGACCCAAGCAAGAAAGCACAACTGAAACAGAATGAAGTACCAAGTGCTATTAGGAAGGTCAATTCAAATTATAATTGTTTGGAGAACTTGATACCAGCCTTTATGCCAAACAAGAACGAACTAGAGTTTGACAAAACTGGAGTGACTACGACTCACAGAGAGAGCTGGTTAAATTGCTGGACTGTATAATGATAGTCCACATTCTCACCTTACTGCTTCCTTTAAAGAGTGTATCTTTCTTTTCTTCTCTCTCTCTCTCTCTCTCTTTTTTTTTTTTTTTTTTTTTTTTTTTTTGTGGTACTGGGGGTTGAACCCAGGGCCTCATGCTTGCATGCTCTGCAAGTGCTGGACCACTGAGCTGCACCCCAGCCCATTTTGATTTTTTACTTTTTTGAGACAGGGTCTTGCTAAGTTACGCAGACTGCCTCTGGTCTCGAACTTGCGATCCTCCTGCCTCCGCCTCCCGAGCCACTGAGATTACAGGAGTGCGCCACCACGCCCGGCTCATTTCTCTTCTTATATGAGACAGTTGTTGAATGACATAACCAGTGGTTTTTAAAGGACTATCACCACATCAAGAAGATCACCCATTTATCAGTCCGAGAAAAAAATGGCAATCTCTCCGCGATGTCTTAGTGGTTGCTACACGCGCTGTCCGTCCCCTCAAAAGCAGATTTGGGGAATAAGCTACTGTGTGAATGGCGCGTTTATTAATGGTGAAATAGCAAAATGCGCTTCTCCACAGCAGCATGGAGGGAGGACAGGTAAGGGTCTGTATTTGGAGGGCGGAGGACACAAAACAGAGGATGGGATGGTGGAAGCTTCCATTCCCCAAGGGCTGTCGAGAGTCTAGAAATAATGTGTGAGAGGCGAGGGGACGGGAGAGAGAGAAGTCAGAAATGTGTACGAGCACGTGACGCATGTTCGTGTGGAGAAGTCTCTTCCCTACGGTGGATGAGTAATGGTTCACACGGTGGAATGAGGGCAAATTCCAGTAGAAGCTACCTCCCCTGATGATAGGTTCTAGGGGGAAATAAAATTATAAAAATAAAAACCGCCTGCCTGATTTGGTGGTAGGTGCCATCAAGTCAGGTCAGACTCACAGCAACTCTGTGTACAACAGAACTAAACACTCCGCGACACTGTGCCAGGCACATGATCTTTTTTATGCTTATCCCCTTTGTTGCAGCTATTGTGTCGATCCATCTAGTTGAGAATCTTCCTTTTTTTCATTGACCTGCCACTCTCCCAAACAGGATGTCCTCCTGCCTGATTGAGGGCATTTATGTAGGAATGCATTGCCTCTACTTCCTTATGCACATGGATAGCAATAATAATTTGTCTAGTAACGAAAAGCATTATTCCCTCAATGTATTTCTAGTTTCCAAGATAGCAATCATTGTGTATTTTATGTATGATTTAAGGAGTTCCTGGAAACAGATATTTTAAAAGTTCCCCCAATGCTTTATGTCCATTCCCATTGTTAGTTTGCTCAGGAAAACTCCTTTTTAAAAATTAGCATTTCCTGCCGGGTGAGGTGGCGCATGCCTGTAATCCCAGCGGCTCCAGGAGGCAGAGGCAGGAGGATCGCAAGTTCGAGACCAGAAGCAGTCTGTGTAATTTAGCGAGACCCTGTCTCAAAATAAAGTTAAAAAAAAAGGGGGGCTGGAGTGCAGCTCAGTGGCCCAGCACTTGCAAAGCACACAGGTGCGAGGCCCTGGGTTCAACCCCCAGACCCCCCCCCCAAAAAAAAGGTATCCCCTGTGAAACAGAACACAGTGCACACAAAAGAGACTGGAACAGTCAAGGCTGACCTTCAGTGTGCCAGTGATAAAGCCATTTGCCCATCTCCGTCCTTCCTTTCTACCTGTTGCGGATACTCATCTCTGCCACCCAAGTTCTCAGCCGGCTCAAGTGTCTGTCAGCAGGGTGCAGGAGAGCCGAATGACCACCACTTGCACTTTCCATGCGTCTACTGGAGATTCATCCGCTAGCCAACACCATTTCCAGGAAGCCATTTTCCTGAAATCAGATCTTGAAGGAAGGTAGCCTGTGAGCTCCCGCCTTCGGCAGCTCCTCAGGTGCAAGGGGACAGCCATCTTTTTTCCTCTCCCTCGGGCACTGTTTACTGGATTTGCCACACAGTAAATGATTTTTGATGCCTTCTGTTTGTTACACAGGCACATACGTTGTGCAGAAGCATGGTTTATGATAACAAGTAGTACCGTGCTTTCTGCTTGTACTCTGTAGTTATGTGAGAGTGGATTAGAGCCTTTAGTCGAGTGAATGGCAATGTCAATCATTTACTTTTCCTGGGTGAGAAATGGCAATGTCAATCATTTACTTTTCCTGGGTGAGAAGCATCCAGAACCCCAAGAATGGAGCTCCATGCAACAGCCTTTAAGTGGGCCTAGACATTCTAAGGCAAGTAGCTCAATTACATGGTTGTTGTTGTTAGGTGCCATTGAGTCAGTATCCAACTCATAGCCACCCTAAGTACATCAGGTGAAACATATTGTCAGTGCCTCTCTGCTGTTCATAGGGTTTTCAATGGCAGATTGACTTTTGGGAGTGGGTTGCCGGGTGCGCCTCCCAACACCAGCACCTGGTGTTCCCAGGTGGTCTCCTACCCAACTACTAACCAGCCCTGACCCTGCTTAGCTTCTGAGATCTGATGGGATCAGATGCCACAGGGCTATGGCTGCAGGCAATTACGTGGTACTAAACATTTTATCCAGACCTACCTGGGAGCCCATAACCCCAGGTGAGAGCTAAAAAGGTAATAAGTCTTCACGAAAGTGAACACAGCCAAAATAAAATCAATGGGGCCAGCTGGTCAAAAGATAACCACTTACCGGCATTATTAATGAACAATGATTGTTTTAAATAAACAATATTAATGGAAGACAAAGACGGAGAGATATTGATAGATCCCTTAGTCATGTCCTTGAAAAATATTCTATGCTTTGAGTTACATTTTGATCAGAACTGAATCTATCATGCACGTTCCTTTTTTATTTTTCTTGCTCACACATTTTCAGTAAGATAGAAAAAAATGTTGAGTTTGTAAAAGGTAAGAGATCTTGCCTCAAAACAAAATAATAACAATAATAAAGTGGGGCTGGGGGTGCAGCTCAGTGGTAGAGTACTTGCCTAGCATGTATAAGGCCCTGGGTTTAATTCCTCAGTGCTGAAAATAATAAAGAAGGAAGAAAAACAAAAGACATATTTATCATAATTTCTTTTACCATAAACATAAGTCCTGTGCCTTCTAATGTATGTGGTCTTAAAAAAATATCCAGTTCCAACAGAGTTGTGATGATCCCTGTACATACATATCACAGCCAGAAGATACCCCAGGCAGAGACTAAGTATACGTGTGGGTTCACTTCATTTTTACATCAAATCCCTACACAGATTTTTTAAAAAATGAATAGCCTGACAGGGCAGGAATGCGTCAACTCTGTACCTTCTGTTATGATCAACTCACTGGAGTCATAAGAGCAGTGAAATTAATGTTCTTATAACCAATGATGCTAAAGGATGTGGGAGACGGAAATGGGCAGATCAGCAGTGGGCCTTCCAGTGGGAGGCCATTTGGAGGTCTCACTAGTCCAAATAATGAATGTGGGTGACTCTGCCTGTAAATAAGGAGCTGAACAAAACTGTGTATCACCTTTTTGGAATCATGGTCTCCTGGAATATCTGTGAGCCCTGAGTTAAGTACTACAAAGGACCCGTCAGCCCAAGAATCTTATAATCTAAAAGGAGCCTGTCTGTTCACCTGTAGCCTTGAAAATGTGAAGTTAGCAAAACTTCGAATACTTTAAGTCCTCTATTTCTGTGGCATAGCCCTTCACCTTCTCGTATGAAGAATGGAGTTAGAAATTGATATTCACTTGAGAGAGACATATTTAATGCTGACAACGTCACTTACAATATCCCTGATGACAGTGATGGGAAAGAGCCTCTTGGACAGCGGCCATCAGGAGCCCTTCAAGTCCTGTCACCGTGTCAGATCTCAGGCCCAGAGTGGTTCCCAGCCAACAGGACTTCTCCTGATGCAGAAAAGGCCAAGACAACTTCCCCTTCCTCATGCTATGAGGACAGTAAGGTAAAATGTCAAACCCAGGTGAGGCCAATGTCTGTGGCTCTGAAAGGAAGAAACTTAAAGCCATAAAGAACCTCACTTCTCACGGATGATGGACTACTGTGCTGTCCCACGCTGATTTTCCAGGCCCTTAGTGACCACGTGGCCAGAGCAGCTGCCCTGCTGGCCTTTTCTCCATTGACTCGGTCTGTGACGACCCCCTAGATGATGTCGTCTGTACTGATGTGTTATCTTTGTTTAGCAGTAAAATACAGATCTAGATGTGCTTGGATCAAAGCAAAGACCATGGATTTCCTGGAAACATGGAACTGGAGATCCCAGAGATCAGGGTTAGAATGTAAATAAAAATGTACTGAAGATAATAGGTACTGCAAAACATGGGGTCCTAACTTTGTTGTTGTTGTTGGGGGCTGTCACGTCGGATCCAATTCAAGTAATCCTGTGTACAACAGAATGAAACACTCCCAGACACTGTACCAGGCACACAATCTTTTTTTATGTTTGAGCCCACTGTTGCAGCCACTGTGTTTCCTCTCATTTTAAGTCATGCCATGTCAGAAAAAGGCTGTCCCCAGGGCTTTACTCCATTCCCATCATTAAGGACCACTCTACTTTGAGGCGGTAACAATTCTCTAGCTGTTTCTTGAATGCCTTCCAGCCTGGAGGGTTTATTTTCTGGTATTATATTTGACAGTGCTTCTCTGCTATTCATAGGGTTTTCAATGGTTAATTGTTTTGGGAGTGGGCTGCTGGGTCCTTCTCCCTAGTCTGTCTTAGTCTGGAAGCTCAGTTGAAATCTGTCCACCATGGATGGCCCTGCTGGTATTTGAGCTACTGGTGGCATTGCTTTCAGCATCACAGCAACACACAAGCCCCCACAGCACGACAAGCTGACACGTGGGAGTAAGTCCCAATTACCTGTGAATAATTAAATCATTCTCTCTCAGAGTTTTATTACAGAGTTTTAAAGTAGTTTACCCTTTCATATTGCAAACAAAGGCCACTTGCTTTTTCAGTATTAGGTAACATTCCTCCTCTCTTACCCAGGATGGTATAGATTATATATTAATTCCAAACCATACTAACAAGAAATTGGTATAGATAGCCTTAGGTCCATGGTGTAACTTGAATGCTGACTGAGAATTAACAAACCAAGCAATATACCCCTGGGGTATTCGGTTCAATCTAGTAAGTATGAAAGTAAGTGGAAGGGTTAAGGGATTTATCAAACTGCCAATTGATTTGGAGCAAAGACTGGTGTCCTTGTATAAAACACAACCCATATATTATGCATAATTTCTAGTTTTGTTTATTTAAAGAGTAAGAATTTAATGGCAATGAAAGTCAAGACTTGTTCTAAACATTTATTCTCCACCTTTTTAAAAAAGCAATGTTAGCAACTTGCCCTTACTCTCTCCGATGCCAACTTAATTTACATAGAGAAGTTGTTGTTGTTGTTAGGTGCCTTCAAGTCGTCTCCAACTCATAGCAACCCTTATTGTTGTTGTTAGGTGCCGTCGAGTCAGTATCCGACTCATAGGGACCCTCATAGGGTTTTCAATGGCTGACCATTTCAGGATTGCCTCGGGAGTGGATTGCCAGGCCCTTCTCCCATTTCTTTGTGGTGCTGGGAATTGAACTCGGGACCTCAGAGACTGCAGGCCAGTGCTCTACCAACTGAGCTAAATCCCAGCCCCATAGCAACCCTTATAGGGTTTTTAATGGCGGATTGTTTCAGGATTGCAGGGGGAGTGGAATGCCATGTCCTCCTGTTTTGTGGTTCTGGGGATCGATCTTGGGACCTCAGAGACTACAGAGTGGTGCTCTACCAACTGAGCTAAATCCTAGCCCCTTCATAGCAACAAGCAGCTGTATATGTAAAGATGGGGCTGGGATTTAGCTCAGTTGGTAGAGCGCTGCTCTGCAGTCTCTGAGGTCCCAAGATTGATCCCCAGCACCACAAAAATGGGAGAAGGATGTGGCAATCCTCTCCTGAGGCAATCCCAAAATAATAAGCCATTGAAAACCCTATGAGGGTCGCTATGAGTCAGACACGACTCGACGGCACCTAACAACAACAACAATATGTAAATATAGAAGTTCACTGTCAAATGTTAAAGCAACCATGGCTGAAAGAAGAGAGCACTTCATTTCTCCCTCATGTGACAGCTGAGCCTAGACGTCTAAGAGCAGACAGGACATCTACAATGCCTGAGCCCCGGGCCCTCTCCATTGTGCTGCTCAGAAGCTCTCAAGTCACCCTGCCACCCCACAGCCCAAGACACTTCCTGCAGCTACTGCTACCCCACCCACATCGCCACCGGCAGGGAGGGAAAAGGGAGGAAGGGACATTCTCCTTTGTCCTTAAAGTCATGGGCCTGTAAATTGTATGTACGACCGACTCAGTAAGCACACACCTCCAGTGATGGAAGCAGTTATATATTATAGTGGTAGGCAAACATTTCCTGCAAAGGGCCAGAGAGTAAATATTTCCAGCTTTGCTGGCCATATGTATGGTCTCTGTTCTCAATTTTACTCTTATAATAAGAAGGCAAAATTAAAGAGCAAGCCGGGCGCAGTGGCGCACGCCTGTAATCCCAGCAGCTCTGGAGGCGGAGGCAGGAGGATCGCAAGTTCGAGACCAGAGGCAGTCTGCATAACTTAGTGAGACCCTGTCTCAAAAAGTAAAAAAATGGGCTGAGGGTGCAGCTCAATGGTCCAGCACTTGCAGAGCATCCAAGTGTGAGGCCCTGGGTTCAACCCCAAGTACCACAAAAAAAAATTATATGAAAAATAAAAAAAAATTAAAGAGCACAATTGTGGTACAAAAGACGTGCTTGAATTGGAAGTGATCTACTATTTCAGGGTATCCCAGGCCTCAGACACAGGGCTACACAGAGGTGACAGAGATCACAAATGCAGCAGGTATTAGGGATGGCTAAGAGAACAGTGAGTCGGACCCACCTGGACAGCACCTGACAATAGCAGCAACAAGAGAGCAGCTACTCTGACAGCCCCTCCCATCTACTGGGAATGTACCAGGTGCTAGGACTCTGGTTAGCAGCTTTATTTATTCAACTTCTGTCCTCACAACAATGTGGCCAGGTGGGGAAATGCCTCGATTTTCCAGATGACAAGCAGACACAGCCCAGAAGAGGCAGCAGCAAGATCAGAACCAACTCTTCAGCCCCAACCCAGCAGCCGCCCAAGCCTGTTCTCTTACAGATACAACAACAGTCTTCTACAGAAACTGGATGAAAAAATCACCGTGCAGCTAACAGTAAGTGAATTATGTGCAGACGAACTCTCGTCACACGACTGGCAAAGCCACTCGGCCAGATCTGACTTGCAAAGTTTTACAATGGCAAAGGTCTCCCTCTGGTTTTAAAATAGCCCTTGCGCTGGTTTCTGCAGGCCTTAGCAAGGAGGCACCCAACCTTCAGATTTTCCTGGGTGATGCTGCCAAGGTCTTAAGTGTCAGAGCACTGGAAAGGAACGAGGGGATTTCAAAGTCAAGGTACCATCAAAATCACTGAACACTTGCCCAGCCTTTCAAAGGGCATCTAAACAGAAAGAAAGATCATTACCCCCAGCCTCCTTCCGGCGCAGACATGTACCACTCCACCCTTCCCACACGTGGCACAGTATGCTAATGTGTCACGGCACTCTTTCCAGAAACTTCCTGACAAGGCCTCAGAATCCTTATCAGAGCTCTAGGCACCATTTCCAGGTTATAGGAGTTAGCATCAGAGAACGAAGCCAGGTGCCACCAAAGCCTCCCCACTTGCCTTATTTTGCCCTCTCCTATGCCCAAACATTGGGAGAAAGACCTGGCAACCCACTCTGCCCCCCAAAAACAATCAGTCATTGAAAACCCTATGAATAGCCGAGAAGCATTAATGATAGTGTTTCTCCTATTGTATGTAGGGTCACTATGAGTCAGACGCTAACTCAACAGCACCTAACAATAATACCCAAATAAGGGATTATCAGTTATCTCTTTTATTATCAATGCCAATGTTGGTTGTACCTTAGATTTCACTGGGAAAATCTCTGCTTGTTTCAGTAAGTGAGTCAATTTATTCCAGGGTTATAATTTCTCTACGCATGTACTCATTTTACAATGAAATCTACACCTCAAAGCCTTTCTTAGCACAAATATGTTCCTAAAAGGAAGGTTTCACAATATCTCAGAAAGGAAAAACAGACAATTTAGAACTTGCACTCTGTTTACTCCAGTTGTGGGAAAAAGTTGTTTTCATTGTTGTTAGGTGCCACTGAGTCAGTGTTCAGCTCATAGTGACCCTACATACAACAGGCAAAACACTACTATCAGTGCTTCTCTGCTATTCATGGGGTTTTCAATGATGGATTGATTTTTGGGAGTGGGTTGCTGGGTCCGTCTCCCAAGCCTACAGCACCTGGTACTCCCAGGTGGTCTCCCATCCAAGTACTTACCAGGCTTGACCCTGCTTAGCTTTCGAGATCTGATGGAATCGGACACCATAGTGGTTACCTGCCACTAACAGAAGGTACCTGCCACTAATGAATGACATGACACAAGCCACTTTAGCAACACACAACTAGATTCTTGCATAACTCTCACAATTTGATTCTTGCATAGCTCTCACAATTTGATCCTTGCATAGAGTACTCAAGGGACTAGCCATATGGAAGAAACATAAGTACGTTTGTAATCCTCTCACCTTATGTAAGGATTGAGTTTATAACTTTCATAGGTGCCATTTTAAGATACTCCCAGGGTAGATGGGTATAGCATTTGCTTCTAAGTTCAACTAAGACACCAGCACGAAGTGTCCCTTCCTGAGCCAGAGTAGTATTTGTGCAGAGCTGCTTCTGTTGTTTACATGCCAGCCAGGAGGTCCCATCATGATAGGAATTGCTGTGTGACACTCATTAACCGCCATCGTGTGGGGGAGTCTGCCCTGCTCCGGGAGTGCCAGCCTCTGCCCGTGAAGCACTTGCATGCGTGCTTGGATGAGGACACAGCAACCCTCTGTAACTCACCATCTCCAGACAGGGAGAACATTCTGGGCTCTGACGCTTTCTATCTCCTCTTTCCATATCACGTGCTGGCCAGTGCCGTCCTCCCCTGCAAGGCGAAGAACGTGCATTCTGGTGACACCTCCCTGAGACTCGACTAAAGGCGAGGCCACGTCTTTAACAGCACTGGCTGGTATTTACCTAGTGGGTGGCAATTACTCCGAGGCTAGACCAGCTCTGCAAAGACAAGGCTGAAGAAGGAAAGAGGGTGTGGGGTGGCCTGAAAGACTCTGGGGGCCTCGCTTTAGGGCTCTGATTTCATCTGTCCTCCTGATGAAAGCGCTGATTGGCTCATGAGAAGCCGGGCATCACAACTGTCCTCTTGGCCACCGTGTACCTTGTGTGTGTCTCCAGGGGCATCTGGGACGTTCCCTGCCTCTGGTTTCCCAACATAGGCATCAGGACACTCTGTGACCTACATGTATTACAAGGCATTGTTACATCCAGGTCTTGCCCCTTGGCGTTGTAGATCTGGGACTCAGAGGTGGCAGGTGCTGTGGGTCTGAGAAAGCAGTGCACAGCTGTGAAGCAAAAAGTGAGATTAGAGAGAAGGTGGACAGATGGGAGATTCTGAGGGTGAACGACACCAGGAACGAGAGATGCAGAAAATGCAGCTGAGAGCATATGGGGGCAGAGCGGTCTTGTCCAACGTCATCTCCCCACCTAAGTCACTGGACAAAGCCCTTCCTACTCGGGCTAAAGAGGATGAAGCCAGTATGCCTACCCAAGGTCATTTCCATTTTGCATTCGGAGTTTTCTGGCAGTGTCAAAAGAGCAGCTAAGGAAAAGCAAGCAGAGTTCGAAAATATACCTCTGCCTAAAGGTCTTTCCTCTGAGTTTTGTTTGGCCTCATTATATTAAGAACGTAGGCTGCAATGGGGATGATCAGCCACAAACAAACTAAAATCCCTGGATTTTAGTTGAAAGAGAAGCTTTATGGCTAAAGAAAATACCAATTTTCAAAGTGACCTTGAAGTATTACTTACGATGTCCTACACTTTTAAACATAAAACTGAGGCATCGTGTTCTTGCCCCATATCTCGAACCCTTCACCAACCTCTAAAACCAAATCTCTTTTAGTCCCCTATCCTTAAGTTTAAAAACCAGGTGAAGGGGACACTCGGTTTTCTCTACTTCCTTGTGTGCATGTGTTGTTGTTGTTAGGTGTGTTGAGTTGGGTCCGACTCATAGCGACCCTATGTACACCAGAAACACCACCCAACACTGTGCCATGCCTGGCACTATATTAGTGTTTCTCTGCTATTCATAGGGTTTTCGATGGCTGATTGTTTCAAGAATGGATTGCCAGGTTCTTCTTCTGCTTTTGTGGTGCTGGGGATCAGCCCAGGGCCTCAGAGAGCATAGAGCAGCACTCTACCAATGGAGGTAAACCCCATATGCACTTCAGGTTATTCTCCTGGCCACAGGATGCATTTGTACTATATACAGTGGTGCAGCCCTTCAGCCTGGACATGTGCTCTGAACCAGGACAAGCTGGCTGGGGTCAGAGCCTGGATTGGGTGCCAGCCCATACCAGCTCTCTCAGCTGGTGCCCTCAGACACAACATAGGCAACCACGGGGGAAGGGTGGCCCTCCAAGGGAATGGGGCAAAGGGACCGGAAGGGAAGGAGAATGATACAGTCACACAGAGGAAGAGCGTTCTGAAGTGCATTCCAGAGTCTTGTGTGCCAGCTAGAGGAGAGCTGTAATTTGGCCAGAGGGAATTTGGGTGTCCTCGGGGATGGTAGTAATGCCCTGCGCACACTTAGGGATGGCTGTACTTTCATTCACCTAACACAACTCCCAACTTCCAAATGGCTCAATCAGAGGTGGAAATAGCACCATTTAGAAGATTCAGTGTCCATAAGAGGAAACCAAACCAATAGTGTAAAAGACGACGCATGTTCTGTGCCTGAAACTCCAGTGGGTACTCGTCTTTTTGTGGGATGTACTGCACAGAGCTCCTGGATTCCTCCCGTTGTTAGGTGCTGTCGAGTTGTGTCTGACTCATAGGGACCTTTATAGGGTTTTCAATGGAAGAATTTGTTTTCGGGATTGCCTTGGGAGTGGATTGCCACATCCTTCTCCCATATTTGCGGTGCTGGGAATTGAACTCGGGACCTCAGAGACTGCAGAGCAGCGCTCTACCAACTGAGCTAACTCCCAGCCCGGGTTCCCCTTAGAAGGGCTAAATATAGTCAGCCCTGAAGACCTGCATGGTCCACATCTGCAACTCAACCAACCTCAGACTGAAAAGATTCGGGGGGAAAAAAAGTTGCACCTGTATTGAACATGAGATTTCTTCCTTGTCATTATTCCCTAAACAGTACACTATAACAACTGTTTACATAGAATTCATATGAGGTTCTGAAAGTAACCTAGAGGGGATATGAAGTAAAAAGGAGGATGTGCATCAATGCTATGTGGTACTGTGCCATCTTATTAAGGGACTGGAGCATCTGCTGACTTTGCTACCCAGTATCTTCAGGGGGCCTAGAATAGATCACCTGTGGATACTGAGGAAAGACAGCTATATTTTCAGCCACTGGGCACAGTCTGTGCCATGCTATTGATGCACACATGGGCTAAAGCAATCCTAGAAAAGTTCAAAACAACGTGAACCACACATTCACCCCTCACGGCCCTGTTCCAAACAGGAAGGGCACATGTACCACCCTGATTGGACGCCCCATGAATGCACTTTGGAGCTGCTTAGGTAGTTGGGCTTTCAGGTGACTGAGGGGATAGATGCATACATTATGTCTGCAATCAGCACGCGCACAAAGACTGGAGCACAGATGACTGAGGTGTGTTCACCCAGAAGTGACCTATTTCATATTGCTTAAGGGAATGTGTCGCTTCCCTATTACCATTATTTACTACTACTGAAGATTTAACAATGAGCCATTCTCTGAACTATTTAATATGGGTCACCATATTTAATCTACAAAACAATCCAATAAGGTAGGTATTATCATCCTCATTTTACTGATAAGAAACTGAAATTCAGAGAGGCTAAAGTTGCCCAAGGTCACCCAGATAACATATGGTGACTCTGGGATTCACAGTCAGAATCAAAAGCATCTTTGTGTCATTCCAAAATTCACATTAGTGATCACCCTGGAGGATGATTAAAATGGTTAAGTGTCTATGTGTAAAGACGTGAGCTTCACAAAACCAGAAAGTTACTCTATGTAAATGAGCTTATGTCATCAGGGACAGAGGTCAGTGGGCTGTAATTATTTTCAGAGCAGGAGAGAAGGCAGATGGAAAGTTTTACCATAGGGGTCTTTTCTGCAGACAGCTGGCAAAATTTTATAACAAGTACTAAGCAAACATTTCACCTCTTTCTGTTAGTTGTGAAATCAAGCTTCAAAGTTCTTTGACAATTTTCCCAAGGACAGGTGGGCTGTATGTTCCCTCCCCTCAAGTTGGGGCTCCTGAGCCATTTGACCAATAGAACATGGGGAGAGCCACACTAAGAAGTTTCTGTTTCCAGGCCTTAAGGAACTAGTAGTTGGGATTTCCCACCCTTCCATCCCCTTAATCCCCCTGTTTAGAAAAAATACAGTGTGGTATTGCATCTTATTCATAAATGGCAAAATTATGCTCAATAACAATGATTAACAGATGTGGGCAACTGAAAGGACAGAATGTTTTGGCAGGTATTTAAAATGCTTTCAAAATGTTTAGATGTCACTGAGAAATGCTTATGAGTAAAAAAAAAAAGAAGCAATGTATACATACATGTATATATTGTTGTTAGGTGCTGTCGAGTCATGTTCAACTTATAGCGACCCTCATGGGGTTTTCAATGACTGTTTTGAAATTGCCTTGGGAGTGGGTTGCCACATCCTTCTCCCATTTTTTGTGGTGCTGGAAATCGAACTCAGGACCTTAGAGACTGCAGAGTGGTGCTCTACCAACTGAGCTAAATCCCAGCACCTACATGTATATATGTATATGTATATATGTGTGTGTATACACACACACACACACACAAACACAAACACATTTATATAGGCACTTATCAGAACTTTGCAAAGAAAATATATCCAAAAAGAACAAGAAGACAATATAACTATTTGGGTGTGGGTATTAAGATTACAATTAGCTAGGTGTCATGGTGCATACCTATAATCCCAGCAATTCAGGAGGCTGAGACAGGAAGAGGCAAATCTGAGGCCAGAGGCAGCCTGTGCATCTTAGCAAGACTCTGTCTCAAAATAAAAAATAAAAAAGGGGCTGGGGCACAGCTCAATGGTAGAGCACTTGCCTAGCAAGTGTGGGGCCCTGGGTTCAACTCCCAGTCATGGAAGCAAGAAAAAAAAAAAAAAGGATTACAGTTGATCTTTCATCCTTTGTTCTTTTTTCCTGATACTATTTTTTATATCCCCGAGTGAACAGCTGTAACATCCCTTTCGTGAGAAAACTGTTCAGTGGGAAATTGTTTTTGAAACATGCAAATGATGGTGGATGAGACTTGCCCTTCAGGGGGGCTCCAGGCCCCATAACTTCTGCAGGACCCAGACTGGAGGGTAAGCAAGACAACAGATTGGAATTGGACATGAATCTGCCATAAAGGGACAAAAGGCGGGGAAGCGGCCGGTGGGGTGGGGGTGTGCCTGCACAATTAGGCTCTTGCTTTGCCAGTCACCAGGAACAGACCTGCCTGTGGCCTGCCACACAGCAGCTGCAGCCCTCCTCTGGTACTGGTGACCAAACAGGCCATCCTCACATCCTGAGGATGGTTGTTGTTGCTGTTGTTGTTAGGTGCCATCGAGTCCTGTCTGATTCATAGTGACCCTCATAGGGTTTTCAATGGCAGATTGTTTCAGGATTGCCTTGGGAGTGGGTTGCCATGTCCTTCTCCCATTTTTGCAGTGCTGGGAATCAAACACAGAACCTCAGAGACTGCAGAGCGGCGCTCTACCAACTGAGCTAAATCCCAGCCCCTGAGGATGGTAGCAAAGACTTAGTCACCCCGTGCTCACAAAACAGAAATCAGCTCCAACCAGAAACTTGTAGAGCCGCAGGTTTTAGGAAGCAGGCTGCTAACTGACTGGTGATAATGACAGCTCCCGCAAACAAACAAACTCTCCTGCAACCAGGACAGAGTGGACTGTTCTGCATGTTCTTAATCAGGGTCAAATATTAGCCCAGCTGGGACAAAGTAGGATTTCAAAAGCGATAAACCTCTTCCAGGCTTCATAGACATATTCCACAACTGTGGCAGAATGGGCAGAAATAGACCATTAATTCCTTCAATCTCCCCTTGGTGGCTGATGGCTTAGAGATAGACTAATGAAGAAGATGTAGTATTGCTACACCTAAATGCTTACTCTTACCTTGGCCCATGATCACCTGTATACGGGGCTGCCCACCCAGGCTTGTCAGGGCCGGTAACACAATTCTCTTTCCAACATCACTTCCAGTGACCTGGTGTCACTGGCTTGAAATGGGCCACAGGGGGAGTGATTACACCACAGAGATCAGCTAATGCTAAAGCTCAAGGCTTCCCACCCCAGAGAGTGCTTGTGCAACCTTTACCAGCACATGCCTCCTAAAGAGACCAGAAGAGCCTCTCTTCGCTTCTCCCACTTACACCGCGCCAACTCACAGCAGCTTGACTTAATGATTGTGTGAACCTTTTCCCTTCATCTCTCAGCTCCTATTTCCAATCCAAAGGCAGCAGCAGAAAGACTTCTTTAAACAAACAGAAGCTGAGATTCCCTTGCTCAGAGGGACATGCCTCAAGTGAAGGTCGAAGTGCGGAAAGCTGGAACCGGGGAGCCTGGTCAGTTTTCTGAGTGAGGAGTTTCTTATCCTCACCCTGTACTTCAAAGAAATGGTACTACAGCCGGGCGCAATGGCAGACGCCCGTAATCCCAGTGGCTCAGGAGGCGGAGGCGAGAGGATCGCAAGTTAGAGACCAGAGGCAGTCTGCATAACTTAGTGAGACCCTTGTCTCAAAAAGTAAAAAAAAATGAGCTGGGGTTACAGCTCAGTGGTCCAGCATTTGCAAAGCATGCAGGCGCGAGGCCCTGGGTTCAACCCCCAGTACTGCAAAAAAAAAAAAAAAGGAAAAGAAATGGTACTATCAACAGACAGCCCTCACCAGCCACTGTGGATTCAATCTATACTCTGGCCAATCTAAATTATTAGAACATCTGGATTGAAGAATATATTTATATCAATTTCTTTAGGCCTTCCAAAAATAAAATTCAACGCAACTGTCAATAACATTTCCAAATACTAAATAGCCCATTGCACTGTTCATGGGTTTTCTTAAATACAATAATCTTTCATATACCCAGAAATGAGTACAGGCTGAGTACCCTAACCTGGCCTACAGCTGTAGCCCTATGGCATTTGATCCCGTCAGATTTCAGAAGCTAAGCAGGGTCGGGCCTGGTTAGTGCTTGGATGGGAGACCACCTGGGAACACCAAGTGCTGTAGGCTTGGGAGAAGGACCTGGCAACCCACTCCCAAAAATCAATCCGCCACTGAAAACCCTATGAACAGCAGAGAAGCACTGACAATAGTCTTTTGCCTGTTGTACGTAGGGTCGCTATGAGTTGGATACCTACTCGACAGCACCTAACAACAACAACCCTAACCTGAAAATCCAAAATCTGGAGTACTCCAAAATCAGGAATTTTTTGAAGGTTGGCCACCAGCAGAAACTTTCACACCTGATCTCATGTGACTTGGTCACAGCCAAAATGCAGGTTTGCTAAAAATGTTCTACAAACATTATTTCAGAATATGTGCAAAAGGTATATCCGAAACAAATGAATTTTATGTTCAGACTTGGGACCTTCCTTGAGATATTTCATTGTGTTCATGGGAATATGCCAAAAATCTGGGAAAAAAATCTGAAACCCTAAACACTTCCAGTTGTAAGTACGTAGAGTAAAAGATATTAAAGCTGTACATGACAATCTCACGTCAGAACAGAGCAGTAACAAAAGGCCGGGGAACAGAAATGGGTGTTACAAAGTTACAATTTTAGAGGTTCAGCGGCCCTTACAAACAAACTTGTAAATTTAGTGCCTGACAAGTCAAATGACAATGTGCCACAGAGTCCTGAACTGGCAGCTGGCAGCGACGTGTTGCTCTGTGCCATCCAGCAGTTCCCAGACCTCGTGTACGCCAGGCGCCCTCTCCAATACCATTTTAAACTTTCTCTCCTTAGCCCTCACGATCTGAAGCGCTGCTGCTTATTGTCTTACCCTGTGGTCTGTCTCTGGGCTCAGGCCACACGCTCCATGATGGCAGGGGCCAGACCCAGCACCCCACCATCTGGCACGAGCAACTGGCCAAGAGTCAGAGCTCAGTAAATACCTACCGAGCGAACCAATGAACGTGTGGACGTGAACTATCTGCTGTCAAAGTGCTTCTGTGATAGACGGGTTAAGAGCTCACTCCTGGGCCTTCTCCCAGGGTCTAGCTGGAATAGGGTATGCCTTATACACCTCGGAAGGCCTGCTGGGCTGCTCAGAGGCAGGGCCAGCGGAGGCAGGATAGGGAGCCAAGGCCTGGCTATAGTATTCTCTGTATTTCTAGATACTTATCTGGTGCCCTAGTTGCTGCCCTTGGATACACACACACACACACACACACACACACACACACACACACACGTATATGTATATACATATGTATACATATATACATACGTATATATATACATTGTTGTTAGGTGCCGTCGAGTTGGTATCTGACTCATAGCGACCCTCATAGAGTTTTCAATGGCTGACTGTTTGGGGATTGTCTTGGGAGTGGGTTGTCACGTCCTTCTCCCATTTTGCAGTGCTGGGAATCAAACCCGGGACCTCAGAGATTGCAGAGCAGTGCTCTACCAACTGAGGTAAATCCCAGCCCACACATATGTATATGTGTGTGTGTGTGTGTGTGTGTGTATACATATATATGTATATATATAGTTATACATATATATACATATATATAAATATTTTTTTTTCTTAAGAATATTTTACTAGTTAAAAAGGATTGTTGTCATTGTTAGGTGCTGTTGAGTTGTGTCCGACTCACAGCAACCCTCACAGAGTTTTCCATGGGTGATTGTGTGTGTGTGTGTGTGTGTGTGTGTGTGTGTGTGTGTGTGTGTGTAGTTTTCCCATCTTTGGCACCCAGTGCACCCTGCTTGTGTCTCTGCCTTCCCATGCCTGCCTCAGAATGGCTCCCCAGCCCTCTCCACCCAGCTCTTGACCTTGACAACAGTCCAGAGTCTTCAGAGCTCTTACTAAGAGTGTTCCTCCCTGGTAGAAGACAAACAGCAAGGCAGAGAGTCTCTCTGCCTGCCCCCGGGCCCAGGCCATCACCTCATGATCTGCCCCACTCTCTGCCCACTTGGTGAAGTGAAAACAATGCCTCGGAGCCACTGGGCAGTGGGGGAATAAAAGCGCTGGGCACCCAGGCTGCCCGAGGCACACACCCCAGGACACAGATGAAGCTCCCTATCAGGCAGGTGCCACCGGTTTTTTAAAGACCAAACTCTGATTTAGCTTCCTGGCAGTGATAGAGCAATCCAGGACATCAAATTCCAAAATGAGACTCAAGTAACATAATAAGCCTTAATGGGAGATTCAGTTGGGACCTCTGCAATCATCCTCCAAGAACACATTTTGTCAGCAGATTCATGACTTATAATAGTTATTTCTCTTTTAGTCACAGCACCAAAGAACTTATCCAAAAGCATTTAATCTCAAATTTAGCAAGAGGAAAATTCTCTCACAATTATTAATATTTTATTTCTAGCCCAGCTCTAAACTTTCCCTGTCTGGGATGCCCTCTCTTTCTGTAAAAGCAGGAGAAAAGCAAACAAATACAGGAGGTAAAGAAAAGTATTAAAACCACCAACTGATAGGAACTGAAAGTTATCTCATCAAAAAAAAAAAAAAAAGAATGGACTAGGCATCATGGCACATGCCTACAATCCCAGCAACTGAGGAGGCTGAGGCAGGAGGTTCACATGTTGAGGCCAGAGCAGTCTCCGTAACATAGCCATATCCCGACTCAAAATAAAAATAAAAAAAGGTCTGAGTGTTCAGTTCAGTAGTGGAGCACTTGCCTAGCATGTGTGAGGCCCTGGAAAAAGAAAGGGGGTCAAGGCAGGGCCTTTTGTGTTACCTCAAAAGAGTGAGTTTCTCACTTTTAATCAGGCTGGGCCAGGACTCCTGGGCACTAAAGTGTTAAGGGCTCCTTCACTGTTGGCGACTTCCCAATAATAATGATTATATGTATGTAATACATTTATGTGTGTGTTTATATACATATTCTCTCTTTTTTTATCTGTTTATCCTTTTTCACAGGGGCTCGGGGTTAGCTTGGTTGGTAGAGTGCTGCTCTGTGCTCTCTGAGAACCCCGGGTTTGATCCCCAGCACCACAAAAACAGAAGGATGTGGTAGTCCACTGCTGAAACAATCAGTGCCTCCCTGCTGTCTCTAGGGCCCTGGGTTCAATCCCCAGCACTGCCGAAACAGGAGAAGGACTGACAGCCCACTCCTGAAAACAATCCCGAAACAATCACCCATGGAAAACCCTATGAGGGTTGCTGTGAGTCGGACACAACTCAACAGTACCTAACAATGACAACAATCCTTTTTAACTAGTAAAATATTCTTAAGAAAAAAAATGTGTTTGTTCAGTTTACATCACAAACAGTTTACTTCAGAATATTATCAACAATTACGATTTAATTTAATTTTGATAAAATGTTGCATTTCACTAAAGCAACCCTTATTATATTCCTTCCAAATCTCTTCCTCTTCAATCCTGAAATGATCAGGCCCCATAGATGTACTGCAAGTGTAAAATGGCTTATAAATACATTCCATGCAGCAAGAATTTTTTTCTAAAATGCCTATTCTGTGCAAAACACTCCACAGACTGCTGGTGGGCATGCCTAGGTGCCAATAGAAAAGAGGACGTTTGCTTTCAGAAATGTTGAGATGTCTGGGAGAGGACAGACAAAATACCCACCGTCAAAGTCTCAAAACCGAAACAGATATGTAAATTTCTCTGACAATGTTTGCTTAACTAGGCAGTTAATCCACATGCCCCTCCAGGAGCTTTTATAAAGATAATCTTTGAGTGCTGGATTTCATGCCTCATTTTATGTAGAAAGTTGTTTTATTGCTCAATTAAATGTCATCTAATATCTCTTTTCATTTACTGGAAAGGAATTTCACAGAGCATAAAAACTAGAGAACTACAAAGAAAAAGAGCTTTAAGGACGTTGTTACAACCGAATATAATCAGCATACACAAATCACCACATAGGACCATGGCTTTCAACAGATTTTGGGTCCTTGTGCCTAGAGAGTTACCAGTTCCACTTTCTATGGTAAGAACATTGTCAATGATCCCTTTCCTTGTTTAATGAAAATCTTCCTTCTACTTTTTCGTATCCAAATTTCAATGACTCCACTTAGAATTCCAATAAAGACATCTAACTGGTTCATACAGATTTTGTCAACAGCAATGGGACCAACATGGTGACTTCCAATATGGTCACAGTTGTGCTCAGATTGTTGTAGTTAGGTGCCATCAAGTCGGGTAAAACTCACAACAACCTATGTACAACAGAATGAAACACTCCCCAACACTGTGCCACACCCGGCACTATATCAGTGTTTCTCAGTTATTCATAGGATTTTCAATGGCTGATTGTTTCAGGAGTGGGCTGCCAGGTCCTTTTCCCATTTTGTGCTCAGATTAGCAGGAATTAATTGCCTGTGTTTTTCCCATTTCCCCCTTCTTAGATTTAGAAATATCTTAATATTAATATCTTAATAAAGAAAAACACAGAGATACAACTAATGACTATGTAGGGAGGCCCAATCAATCATTTGAGTTAGATTCTAACAACTATCATCTCAAGTTAAAAAATAGACATCATAAAAATTCAAGTAGACTTTACATTGGGTTTGAGGAAACTTTTTTTTTTTTAACTTTCAGGCCATAATTTCCTTACTCATATTTCTTCTTCATATTCCTTATTTGTCATTTGCATGTGCTCCTAAGAGTATATTAAGTTAACTTTGTCTCTCTTCAGTTAGCTCATGTCAAAGAAAATTCAATTTTCTGGAATTAAGAAATTGCACTCCTATTGCCATTTTCTTTTAAATTATTTTTAAAGCTAATCATATCATTTTTAAGAAGACAACTAGCAAATGAGACAGACCCCAGAAAAAGTATGTATCATAATTACCTTTTGCCTGGTCTGAAGTCCTCCTCTTCAGGCATTTCTGCCCTTTAAAAACAAGAGTGGTGCAGGCTGTGGCACCTGTTTGCCACAGGTAAGAAGCCCAAGCAATGGAGTCTTTTCCGCGATAATGCAGATTACCAGGAGAGAAAAATGTCAGTGGAGAAATTCCTTCCTTTCTGGAGAAAAGCGCTCTTCCTGTCCTCAGAAAGTTGGTGTTTACAAACTTCCAAAGTGCCTGTCACCTGCCTTGAATGAAGCTCAGCGCTGGGTTATTATGACAGCCCCCTTCTAAAAATAAAGAGGTCACCTCTTACTCCCGTCACCGTGACAGGCAGTGGGGAGCCAGTGCTGCCCAGCAACCCCACGTTTTCCCTGCAGTCGTGTGAGAAGGTGTCACCAGCCTCAGCGGATGACTTCACCCAGCCAGCCTGCCCTCTCTCCTTCCTTTTTTTTTTTTTTTTTTTTCCTGGCATGACTGGGCACCCACGAAAGGTGGAGTGGCCACAAGTGGTTGAAACCTCACACTGGCTATCAGATGTCCTCCTTCGAGTCCCAGGAGGGAGTTAGGGAGCAGAGAGTGAAAGGGGCCATCCCCACAAGAGCTGGGGGGTGGGTTGGTTTGTTTGCCGAATGTCTGGTCACTCAACAAAACGGTCCCTCACTCAGGAGAAAACAAAGTCCATTGGGCAATCAGGTTTTAAGGGAGCCTGCTTTGCAAGAAAAGCTGTCGGTGGATCATCTAGATTTCCCCACTCAGAGTAAGCCTGCACGCTAATCTGAGTCAATGTGTCCCTGCGGGCAAAGGGCTTTCTCCTTAGAGTTTCCCCCGGGGCCAGGGAACAGCCTGACACTGGCACGTGGCCAGGCTTTGGGTCTGGGTGTCTTCAGACCTTGGCTCCTCACTGCATCGTTCTCATCCACTGCTGCCCTTCTGTGCTTTTAAAAAAGACTTTGAAGCTTCTTGCTTTCAAAAAGGCCAGGAGAGAGATTACCAAGATTCATTTAGGAAGAGTCCCTGAGAGCTTTGGATAAAAATCTGAAGTCGTTGTCTCTTCTTAAACTTGGGAACATAAGGGAGGGCACAAAGCAAGATCGAATGGTTAAAAAACAACATACTTTTTAATATGTGTGTATTTCATTGTCATGTTATAGCTAATCCTAGCTAATCCCTTTACTGCATATTTGATGTGTTATAGTTGTTAAAGGAGATTTCTAGAGGGTTAAAGAATTGAAAAGTTGAAACAATATAGTTATCTGCCTTCTTCTGGACAGTGTAGGCGACTTTGCAATGAATACATGTCATAATTAGAAGCAATTCTTTAAATGATTTAATATTTAACAAAAGACCTAATGTTTTAGACATTTCAGTGGTTCACTGGGTACATAGACTCAAGTATATAACCTGAAAGAAAAGTCATATGTGGAGTTCTATACATCAGGGTGGAAAGTTGCCTATTAGAACCAAAGCAATGTGCTGTGTTGCTAGAAATTCCAGATTTTTAGGAATTAAAAAGCTAAAATTCTGAAGTAGTATCTGTGATAATATTTCAGCATTTTTATTTAAGCTTAGTAGCACAAATTGTTGTTGTTGTTAGGTGCTGTCATGTCCGACTCATAGAGACCCTTATAGGGTTTTCAATGGCTGATTGTTTCAGGATTGTCTCAGGAGTGGGTTGCCACATCCTTCTCCCATTTTCATGGTGCTGGGAATCGAACTCAGGACCTCAGAGACTGCAGAGCAGCACTCTACCAACTGAGCTAAATCCCAGCCCCATACAAAAGGCAATTTAATTATTTGACTCTCAATTCTGATCCTTCTAGTCCCTTAACTTTACCTTTTCTTTCTCCTAAGCTCCTATTTTACCACTTCTTGGATGTCTAAATGTAACTTAACTGCTAGTTACTATAGAACCAAA
Source organism: Pedetes capensis (assembly GCA_007922755.1). Lineage (NCBI taxonomy): Eukaryota > Metazoa > Chordata > Mammalia > Rodentia > Pedetidae > Pedetes > Pedetes capensis. The sequence continues at coordinate 113,903 of VMDO01003920.1, forward strand.
TGCATTCCTGAAACTCGCCTCTCCACTTTAAAAGACATTTTAAATTCGTGCTGTAGCAGATGAATTACCAGTTACTATCATGAAATATTTACGAATACTTCCTTTAAGCATACATTCACGCATTTTAAAATTTCTTGCTCTAACTAGATTCTCCTTTAGGTTTATTTGTGGTAACTTATTTTTTATTTTTTATTTTTTATTTTTTGCAGTACTGGGGGTTGAAGCTAGGGTCTTGTGCTTGCATGCTTTGCAAGTGCTAGACCACTGAGCTGCAACCCCAGCCTTTTTTTTTTTTTTTTTTTTTTTACTTTTTTGAGACAGGATTTCGCTAAATTACACAGATGGCCTCTGATCTTGAACTTGCAATCCTCCTGCCTCTGCCTCCCAAGTGGCCAGGATTACAGGCGAGCACCACCGCACCCAGCTTATTTGTGGTAATTTGTAAAAGTCACAAGGACAAGGAGGGAAAACAAGGATGGCAGAGGTAACAAACCGGAGTGCAGCTGCATGACTGATCAGTACTCCCACTGAGGCCCTAGGCATGACTTCCGTGCCTGGATGCCACCTGCCACCCTGGTGTGGACTAAAGTGCTAAGGGCTCCCTCACTGCTGGTGACTTGAAATCTAGTGGACACCCAGAATGCTAGGAGGCCAAAGAAGCTACCACCAAGATTTTCAGATGCTGAAATCAGAGCCCAGTAAAGTTAAGTGACCTGCTAGTGACAGGCAGTAGCCTCCTGGTTGGCTGTTCTTGGCTGGGTGCTCTTATTTCCTCTTCCAGCCAAAGATCCAACAGAGCCGTATAATTCTGGCAATAACTCACGTGCCAGATGCTTCCATATTTTATATTTTCTTATACTCATACCCTCCCAAAATTCGTATGCATTTAATTTTAGTAATGTACTTTAAATGAGATCTAAAATTTTTTCCTTGCAGTTTAAGGTAGTAGAGCCTAAGAAAATCACTGCCATTTCAAAGGTAATTGTTTACTTTCCACCATGTCTTTTTCTTCTTCCCCAAATCATCAGCCTAATAGTTTTTCTTTGTTTCTTCCTGTCTTTTCTACAGCAGCTTTGATTGAAGCTCTGGAACCTTCTATCAGAGACACAAAGACAGACCTTCCCTCTCTTGTAGGTTCCATAGCAGTGTGAACAATGAATGCCCAAATGCCAATGCTGTTGTAGAGACAGGTGGTCTCCTCACAGCCTTTCCTAACTTTGCCAGGTAACAGAAACAGAAGCATGCGTGGATTTCCAGAATACAAACTAGACCTCTCAGCCTTATGTGAGGCAAGTAAGGCCTTGTGATCAAGTTCAGACTGAGGAGATGTCAGCAGAAACAGGCAGCTCCAGGAACATTCCTTTAAGGACACCTGGTCAGTCCCTTCATCTCTTCCAATTTCCATCAGGATAAAATGCATATGTGATGGCTGGATTCTCAGAAGCCAATTTGGATAAGATATGACTTGTGTGATGGTGGGAAAGCACAGCAGAGCCCAAAAAGGCAGCAGCCTCGGACTGGAAGACATTGAAGGCAGTCAACTACTATGACCCACATTCTCCTTCTGAAATTTAAAGTGAGAGAGTCACTCACACAACTGTTATGTTGTAGTAGTCTCTGTTATCCATGGTTTGCTTTCTATAGCTTCAGTTACCCAAAGGTCAACCATGGCCCGAAAATACGGAATGGAAAATTCTGGAAATAACTCATAAATTTTAAGCTTACATCATCCCATGTCATCTTCTGTTCTACCCTGTCCCACCTCTTCCTGCCCAGAACATGAACCATCCTTTCCTCCAGTATCCACACTATATATGCTATCTGCCTGTTAGTCACTTAATAGCATCTCAGCTATGGGCAACTGCAGTGCTTGTGCTCAAGTGAACATTATTTTACTTGAGAATGACCCCAAAGCACAAGATAAATGATGCTGGCAATCAGATATGCCAAAAAGAGCCACAAATTGCCTCCTTTAAACTGCAAAGGTGAAAGTTCTTGGTTTAGCAAGGAAAGAAAAAAGTTGTACGCTGAGGTTACTAAGATCTACAATAGGCTATTGTTGTAAATATCTTACTGTGCCTAATTTATAAATTAGCTTTATCATAGGTGTGTATATTTTTTTTTAAGTTTTATACGTACATTTTTTTTCAGACATTCATTGCAGTCTTGGAACATATCCCTGTGGATAAGCAGTGACTACTGACTACTATACTCAACCAAAACTTAACTGTAATTTAACTATTTCCCTAAAAGTATAAGGAAAGTTTATTAAAACAAAACTAAAACAGAAATTAGTCTTTCTTACCTCCCAACAAAAGAAATAGCCCATTTCCTTTTTTTATTTATTATTTGTGTGTGTGTGTGTGTGTGTGTGTGTGTGTGTGTGTGTGTGTGTGTGAAGTACTGGTTGGTTGAACCCAGGGCCTTGAGCATTTTAGGCAAGTTCTCTACCACTGAGTCACCCCCCAAGTCCCTTTTTAATTTTTCATCTTGAGATGAGTTCTCAGTAAGTTATGCAGGCTGCCTCTGACTGAAATTCCCAATCCTCCTGCCTCAGCTTCCCAAGGTCTGGGATGACAGGCATGTGCCACAGTACCTGACACATTTTTTTTTCTTATATTAGCACTCATACAAAATGTGTGGACTCTCCAGAGCTGTGCCATCCCAAGATGGTGGCCCCTAGCTACCTATGACCTCTGAGCACTTGAGTGGTGTCTACATTGAATTGAGATGTGCTCTAACTACAAAGTATATACTCATTTTTTAAGACCAAGTAGGAAAAAGAAGAATGTCAAATATGGCATTAATAATTTTTATGTGGAGTGTATGCTAAAATGATAATATCTTGGATATATTCATTAAATAACAGAAATTAACTTCACTCGTTTCTCTTTTTTTTTTTTTACCTTTTTTAATGGGGCTACCAGCAATGTTTAAATTATAAATGCAGGTTGTATTATGTTTCTATTGGACAGCACAGCTTAAGAGCTTTTATTCTCAATGGAAATTGGTCTAAATTAGACATAAAACAAAAGTTATGGTGAGAGATAACTGGCTAACACAATCTTAGCAATCAAGAACATTTCCAGAATTGCTTTTAACTAGAAGGGACCAGAAGAGATTTCCAAAAAGCATCAGCAGGGTGGGACTGAAAAAAGGGTCCATGGGACATATGCCCCCTTAATATTTTGACTTAAAAGAGTATAAGAATTTGCCTTCATCACCCGCCTGTGTGCCACCAAAGCCTTCCAATGATGCCAACCAACCCAGAATTTGCTTCCCCCCAAAAATTCAAATATGTACTACACACTTCCTAAGAGTAGAAAGTCTGCAGCTGTGGCCCTGTGGCATCCGATCCCATCAGATCTCGGAAGCTAAGCAGGGTTGGGCCTGGTTAGTACTTGGATGGGAGACCACCTGGGAACACCAGGTACTGTAGGCTTGGGAGAAGGACCCAGCAACCCACTCCCCAAAATCAATCTGCTATTGAAAACCCTATGAACAGCAGAGAAGCACTGACAATAGTGTTTCCCCTGTTGTATGTAGGGTACTGTGAGTTGGATACCAACTCAACGGCACCTAACAACAACAACAAGAGTTGAACAAGGGTATAACCATAGTGTCAAAACCACTACATTTCTGGAACCAGGTGAAACAAACAAACAAAAAAATTCTCCTTAGATCAAAAAAAAAATGCACAAATCACAGGATTAAATTTGTGTGCACATATGTGGTGTGAGTACATTCCCTGCTGCCTATCTGGTGGATAAGCACTCTGTGAACCACACTGCTGCAGGAGAGCTGGCACCTCTCTCTTGCTCTTTGGCTGGTGGAGTCATACTGAGACTTGCCCTAGATCAGTGACTTTCAAAGCAAGCCATAGTCATTTATTCTCTCAATTGCAATGTTATATCAAACTTTAATATATAAACCTCCAACAATAGCCTAGTGCTGGGCATGCCACAGTGCTGGAGAGTGTTTCATCTGATGTACATAGAGTCATTCACTATGAGTCAGACCTGATTCAATGGCACCCAACTACAACAACAGCATACACCACAATAGACAAACCAAGAAGAGTTAATCAGGTTGAGAGAGGGCTCTGAAGTGTGGCCTCAATCCCCAAAACTAAGACTGATGTGGGTCCTTAGAAACCTACATACAACACCAATAATGGTAGTGCACCCCTGTAATCACAGCAGCTCGGAAGGTGGAGGCAGGAGGATCACAAGTAGCCTACATAACTTAGACTCTGTCTCAAGATAGGAAGGAAGGAAGGGAGGGAGAGAGGGAAAAGAAAAGAAAAAAAAGGGGAGAAGAAAAGAAGAGAAGAGAAGAGAGGAGAGGAGAGAAAAGAAAAGAAAAAAGAAAAGGTAGGGAGACATATATGTGGTACAGGTGGAAAACAGTGGCCTGGATCACCATGACATCCAGAAAAACAGAGAATGTAGGAAAGATTTTTCTAGGTCTCTTCTCAATAATTACATCAGACTTAACCCAGCTACCATTTTATCTTTTCTAATCTTTTTTAAAGGATAGCACATGAAGTGATTTACTAAAAGTTCTTTTCATCCAAAAATAGCCACACTCTAAAACCAACACTTTGAGCTTCTGAAGCTTCCCCACTCCCGAGTTCTGCTGACCTCCATTCTTTTTTCTGGAAATATCCTCGCTATGGCCAGGTCAGGATGTGTCTCCCGGATTTGTGCTCTGGATGCTCCATCTCTAATGCGGCAGTGTGGGGAGGTGACTGGGTCACGAGGGTGGAAACTTCTTGAACAGATTCCCTCTTTTCACCATGAGTGGGCTACTTATCACAAGAGTGGGTTGTTATAAAGGCCAGCTGGCCCTCCCACTTTCTCTTTTGTGCACACTCATTTGCCCTTCACCTTCCGCCATGTTATGATGCCACATGAAGGCTCTCACAGGTGCCGGCCCTATGCCCTTGAATGTCCCAGCCTCCAGACGTGTGGGGTAAATAAACTCCTTTCCTTTCCTTTGTAAATTACCCAGTCCATGGTATACCCAGTCCAGGCAACAGATCGTGGACTACGACAGTCACTGTAGTCCCCATTTCCAGTCCACCTGGGGCAGTCCCAGATGCACCCCTTTGTCCTGGGACAACTACTAACAGGCCCCTTTCACTCTCTTCTCTGCTCTTGTCTAAGCCATAAATTATAGCAGAACCCAATGTACCCCTATATTCTTACCCCAAATTGTCAGAACTTCCATGTGCTCATTTGTGCCGGACTGCCACATTGCAGTAACTTGTTATGGTCTCAGCTGAGACCAGCAGTAGGGCTACATCTTTGCCAAAGACCATTCAAGATGGCCAGTGAGTGCCTCGTGTGCCTCTTCTTTCCAGTCCAACCCACATCTACTCTCTGACCCTGTCCCAGGCTGAATTTGCCTCCTCAAGAGAGAAACTTGAAGTGCAGGTATATGGAAGTCATGCTCTGGACAGAGTGCAGCAGCCACCCGAGGCATGGTGGCAAAGCAAGCCAGCCTGGTGGAAGCAAAAAGGCCAGGAGTGGAGGACATGGACTTGCAGGAGATGAGGAGGGAGGAGGGTGTGAGGAAGGACAGAAACATGGGAGAAGGTAGAAAAGGTGGGGGAGGAGCAGCATGGCCAGAGTGGATGGTAGGAGCCGGGGGAAAAACTCCATGGCCCTCAAAGGTCACATTCTCTTCCAGCGATAGTTTGTCATGTTGATCTCCAAGGTATGTTTTATGTCTTGACTTTCTGATCAAACATGTCTCTTAATAAAAGTTCATTAGATCTTGCCAGGGGTGGGATTTAGCTCAGTTGGTAGAGCACGGCTCTGCAGTCTCTGAGGTCCCAAGTTCAATTCCCAGCACAGCAAAATGGGAGAAGGACCTGGCAATCCACTCCCAAGGCAAACCCAAAACAGTCAGCCATTGAAAACCCTATAAGGGTCGCTATGAGTCGGACATGACTTGATGGCACCTACAACAACAAATCTTGCCAATTTTTGAATTGTGACATTTAGAACTTAACACCCATCTGAATAGGCGAAGTGAAGTATGAAGTCCACCATATGCATTTGCCTGCTCTTTTGGTGGGTTCACTCCAAGAAGGGTAGCGCCATGGCAGGTGGACAGGCGAAGCAGGAAGTGGTGTGGAATTCAGAGTACAGGAGTCGCCTCGGGAAACGTGGAGAGGAAGAGGAGGCAGCTTTCCAACAGCCTAGCAAAGAGGGGAGGGAAAACGTGTAGGTGCTCAGCCCTTGGGCTCTCCATCATCTGCGACACTGACCTATTTTCTCGTGTCCAGCTGTTACTGACACCCATTTCATTACACGAAACCTCGTCTCTACAAACTTGACCATAACTCCCTCTCTGAGCACCTATTAGACACCTGGGACTGGTTTTGTTTCTCATTCCTTCTCTCGTTTAAGCACAGTTGAGGTGCTTCTGCCATTGAGCCAATTTCTCTTTCTTGTCCTTCCTCTCCTTAACCAGACACTCTCACCTGCCGGAAAAAACTCCTGTAAAACTTCCACAAGAGTTTGGACAGCTGCAGTGTTTCATTCCCTTGGGGGCCAGGGCACCCAGCTGGGTCAATCCCACCTGCTTCTGAATAACCTTCCTGCTGCTTCCTTGTAAAAAGCTCTCTTCAAAGGCCCTATGTGTATTTAACAGGTGCAATTCCTTGAATCTTCGGTTCTAAGAAATTTAGAACAAACAGCCAGAGCCACGAGGACTCCAGCAAATCTCGCCATTCTTCGCAAGTATAAGGAAATGGAAAGTTTCCAAGTCCACAAGAGGTGGAGACAGAGGTAAAGACAGGAGGGACGCCACTGGCACCCAGCTCAAAACAAACTTTACCTCTTGAGTTTCAAAACACAGGGGCAATTACATGTAGCCTTCTGCTTCACAACAAGTTATGTAACACTTCTGTTCCACGGTTGATCTTCTTCATTACATTTTGCTTGTCAGTGATAAAATGTTCTCATCCCTTGACCAGCAAGTAAGATGCTTTGCGAATGCACATTTGCTCAGTATTCTGTGGAGAAGTCAGGCTGAAATGAAGGCTTTTCAGCTTGACAGTAATAGTCCACCACTCTTTCCACGTTTGTTCTGAGGATGTATCAGATGACAGAAAGCCTCCTCCAAGTCCCGCTTTGCCATGAGCCACCTGGCAATATGGCAGCCAGGACTAGGTGAGCATCGCTGGCTGACCCAGGCTTGGCCCAGGGGGCTTAGAGATGTCCTTGGACAGTGGAAGAACTTCTCCAGGCACTGGGTTTGGAGGAACTGGGCTGCTCCTGACCAACATCCTCCAGCCTCCAGGCATTTTTGAAGAGGAATTAGCCCCTTTAGAAGGATTTGCTACAAGGAAAGCTGGGTGTCAGCTGATCTCGATAAGAGAGGGGGGGAAAGAGGGCTTTAACTTGTGCTGTTGTTGTTGTTGAGTGCCATCAGGTTGTTATCCAACTCATAGCGACCGTATGTACAACAGGTGAAACACTTTGTCAGTGCTTCTCTGCTGTTCATAGGGTTTTCAATGGCGGGTTGATTTTTTTTTAGAGGAATGGGTTACCATGTCCTTCTCTCAAGCCTACAGCACCTGATGTTCCCAGGCAGTCTCCCATCCAAGTACTGACCAGGCCCGGCCCTGCTTAGCTTCCGAGATCTGACGGGATCAGATGCCACAGGGCTATGGCTGCAGGTGGGCTCTACTTAGGAGACCTCAAAGTGCTTCCCGTGAAGGTCTGATTCCTTCCACAACCTAACAGGCTGGTATTTCCTTATTGCCTCAATGGCTGGCGGTGCCTCTCCCAAACATAGCTCATCGCCTTTAGGCCACTTCAGGGTTCCAAATGACACCGCAAATTGAAAGTGTCCCCTAAGTGGCTTCATTTCTCCCAGGATTTGAGCAAAACCCCTTTGTCTGAGTCCAATTTGTGCTGCAGTAGCAGAAACCCCTTGAGTGGATAATTTGTATAGAACAAACATTTGTTTCTTACACTTCCGGAGGCTGAGAAGTGCAAGGTCAAGGGACCTGCATCTGGCCAAGGCCTTCTAGGGCATCATGCCATGGCGGACAGCAGAAGGGCAAGAGATCAAGCACCCAGAGAAGGCGAGGAGGAGGGGGCGGAACCATCCTTTCATGAGAGCCCGCCCCACAGTTAGCAAACCTGTGCCATGACATCGGCATGAATCCACCACCCCGCGCTCTCTTAAAGGTCTCTGCTCTCAAGACTGTTACTTTGGAGATGGAGTTTCCAACCCTCAAGCTTCAGAGATGCATTCAAATCACAGCGCCCTTCCATGATGAGGGAAACGCTGCATTGGGTCATGGCGTCTTCTCAGAGTTGCTGAGTCTGCCCTTGGTGTTCTCGACCTTGACAGTTCTGAGGAGTGCTCTGCAGAGAGCCCTCGGTTTCCATCTGTCTAGTGTTTTCCCAGGATTAGACCAAGAGTCTACTCTAACACTCTGAGGTAAGAAACCCTTCACGCATGACGGGGCTTGTAACACACACAGGAATCACCACCGACAATGCTAACTGGATCAACTGCATGCAGCAGAGTAGTGTTTTCGAGGTTGTTGTCATTGATAGGTGCTGTCAAGTCGGTATCCCACTCATAGTAACCCTATGTACAACAGGCGAAACAGTATTGCCAGTGCTTCTCTGCTATTCATAGGGTTTTCAATGGCTCACTGTTTTGGGGAGTGGGTTGCCAGGTCCTTCTCCCAAGCCTACAGCACCTGGTGTTCCCAGGCGGTCTCCCATCCAAGTAGTAACCAGGCCCGACCCTGCTTAGCTTCCGAGATCTGATGGGATTGGACACCACAAGGCTATGGTTGTAGGCATTTCAAGGTTAGCACACTGTAAAGTTAATATTTTTCCAAAATATTATTCTTTCAAAGCAAGTCACTACATGTGATCCACACTCAAAAAACCAAAGGAAGTGGATATAAAAGAGCAAAGCCGTAACTCCAGAGCAAGGGAAGACTGATGTGCAGCATTTGGGATTGTTCAGTATGAGAGACTTGTTTCTCCTCTCCTCTCTATTCCCTTATTTAGTCAAGCATGTATTTGAATCTGCAAAGACTCAGGTATTTGCCTTATCCTTTGGGCTCTCCTCCAGGGCTACATCATTCATTTCGTTGCTCCAACTCTCCTAGCCACAAACTTGTTTTTGCCACCCCCCTCCCTGACAAGTCATCCTCCAGCCCCCTACAGGAGCTGGAGTGTGGCTGTCTATCTAAGTGCCTGTCCCCTGCATATGCTCTGCTTAGTGTGGCTGTCCATCTTAGCATCACTCCCTAGACCTGCACAGCGGTGTCCCAACCTCTCCAGCTGTGCTCTGGGTTAAAAGCATGGAGCATGCCATCCCCACGAGGTAACCTTACCTCCTTCTCACCCAGCATCAAGAGGCAACGCTAGGAGGAACCAGAAGCTGAGGTCGGCTGATGTGACAAATGTCGGTACCCCACCTGGGCATCCCTCTGCTTGAACATACAGGACACACAGGGGTGGGCGTGCCTCTGAGGGTAGGCAGAGTCCACGGAACTGGGCTGTGTGAACTGTGTCCAATGGGCTCTTCTGAAAGCCATGAGGGTGAGCTGCCATTTTCCCCTCACTTTGATAAAATTGCCAAGCCTTACACCCAGTCTGAGACCACTTGGGAACACCAGGTGCTGTAGGCTTGGGAGACAACCCAGCAACCCACTCCCAAAAATCAATCCGCCATCAAAAACCCTATGAACAGCAGAGAAGCACTGACAATAGTGTTTCACCTGTTGTACATGGGGTCGCTATGAGTCGGATACCAACTCAACGGCACCTAACACCACCACCACCACCCAGTGTAGATTTCCTCTCCATACGTGCCCTCTGTCCTTCCCACTCACCCCGCTTTCCTATTTGGAGCAGGAGAGGAAGTCCAGGGCTTAAAAATAGAAGACAACGTGGCTCTCTGCCACGCACCTACTTTTAGCACCAAACCATGGCAAAATCACACACGGTTCCTCAGAAGTTCGCCTGCTGGTACCACACCCCCAGCCACTACCTTGAACCTGTTTGTTTATAACCACCGTGACTTGTTTTCTGTCCTGCTTCATTTGATGTTATTTTCACCGAGGCAGTGAAATTACACATGGTTCTGTAAGTGGCAGAGGACAGTGACCTGCTGGCGACTCTTCCTGACCCAGCTTCAGAGCCCATCGCAGGCAGTTAAAATGTAAACATCACCTCAGGCCTAAATATAAGCAAAGGGAAAGGGACAGGCCATGGCAGGAGCTAGAAGAGATGCCCAAAAACAACGCGCGTGTCCACCCCGTATCCAGGGGACAGGTGTAAGAGAGCACATTATGTTTACGCACCCCTTCCAGGACGACTGCTGTCCCCTGTGCCCCATGAAAGAGCACCTGGCTCCATGTGAGGAGAAGGACAGGGAGTCTCCAACCCACAGTCAGAAACAACCGGCCGAGGTCCTTCAGGACAACACAGAAGTACCAACACCCACAGTTAAAAGGGAGGCTCCTCTGGGGCCATTCGGCAGAGGAACAGGCTTGAATGCAGGAGACGGGGCGAGAAGCCAGGCCCACAGGCTCCCAGGCGGGCAGGCAGCCACCTGAGTAAAACCTAGGCACAGAGACTGAGCAGACATTGGGTTCCCAGGTGCATTAGCCAGGGAAATGGGATCAATAGGATGTTTATATAGAGAGATTTGACTGGGGTTTAGCTCAGTTGATAAGAGCACCTGCTCTGCACTCTCTGAGGACCCAGGTTTGATCCCCAACACCATAAAAATGGGAGAAGGATGTTGCAGTCCATTCCCCAAAACAATCCTGAATCAGCCACTGAAAACCCTATGAGGGTCGCTGCGGGTCTGGCCGGACTCGACGGCATCTAACAACAACAACAACAACAGAGAGATTCATTTTAAGGAATTATCTCATGTAACTGTGACTACAGACAAGTCTGAAATGTGCAGGGCAGACCAGCAGGCTGGAAATTCCTCCGGCCAAAGCTGCCGTGTTGATTCGAAGGCAGCCTGCAGGCAGAATTCCTTCTCTAAGAGACCGCAGTCTTTGCTCTTAAAGCTTTCAATGAATTGGACGAGGTCCACCCACATCGCGGAGGGTGATCTGCCTTACTCAAAGGCCACCAAAATATCAATCACCTCTAGCAAACACCTTCACAGCAACATCCTGATGATGTCTGATCAAACGACCGGATACCACAGCTTAGCTGAACTGACACATAAATTCAACCGTCACATTCATGGAGGGTCATTGCTGCGGGTTAGCCAATGGATCAAAGAGAATCTGCAGAAACAGATGTCAGTGCATCTCGAGCTACAGGCATTCTGTTGAGCAGAGAAGAAAGTCTCAAGCCTCATGTATTGGTCCGTCACACCTTTGCTGCTGCTTCATTCTGTGCAGATGCCATATGGCTTAACAAGTCATCGGACTGGCTTCTGGAGGCGTCCCTGTCCTTAGGTATAAGGAGGGACTAAAACAGGCAGGGGGTTTACAGATTCCATTTTCAATGGCTCCGTCAGGCTCAGTTTAGCTAAGTTGGATGGATGGGAAAATGCAGACCCCAGCAGAGATGTTCCAAGAATAACTCTAAAGGTCCTGACTTAGAAGTGAAATTGGCGTGTTTCAGAAATAAGGTCTACAACCTAATAAGGCAGCAACATAATTAGGAAGGTCATGATAAGAGATGGGTCAGAGCCAAGATTTTAGTTTTAATTTGCTTAGTAGATACGTGTCAGATACTGTGAGTCACACACTATTTTAATGTTTCAATGTGTACGAATCCATGTACCCGTCATTGTCACCCTGTGCGAAAGGCACTGTCATTGTCCCTGTGGTGCACTGCCACCTTCCTGGCAGGAATGAAGGACTCACTCCTCCTGCTGCAGGGGAGACCCCACAGCTGTCAGCCCCCTCTGGGTACCATCTTGGCTGAAGAAAACTGCCTCTCCCAATGTTTCTCCCCTCCTCTCCACTCCCTTATTTAGTCAATCACTTATTTGAATCAGCAAAGACTCAGCTGTTTACCTTATCCTTTGGGTTCTACTTCAGGGCTACACCATTCATTTCATTGCTCCAACTCTTCTAGCCACAAACTTGTTTTTACCCCCACCCCACAAGTCATCCTCCAGCCCCCTACAGGAGCTGGTGGGGCCACCTCTGCTTAGTGTGGCTGTCTGTCTTAGCATCGCTCCCTAGACCTGCCCAGTGGTGTCCCAACCTCTCCAGCTGTGCTCTGGGTTATAAGCACGGAGCACCTCATGCCCCCGAGGGTACCTCACCTCCTTCTCACCCAGCATCATGAGGCAATGCTAGGAGGAACCAGAGGCTCCCCCTCCCACACCTCCAGGGCTATCCAGTGAGAGAACAGCACAGGGGTACAGAAGGCAAGCTTCCCTGGCCTGGCTTGGGACGACTCTGCCAGGCTGCCCCAGCTCCAGAGTCCTCTTCAGTCTCCCTGTCAGCGGGGGCTGTCTTCAGGCTGCGTCATGGCTCAGCTTCTCCCCGGTGGATCTACTTCCCTTTCTCCTCCCCTCCCTGATGGTGTCGCCAAGAGCAGTCCTCATCGCCTTTGTTCACCTAACTCAGAATCAGCCTCTGGGGGACCTGAGAGGTACGGACAATGCACTGAAGTCACTTGGCCAAGGCTCAAGGTCAAAGAGCTATAAATGGGCGAGTGGGAATTGGAACCCAGGACAGAGCCCCAAACTCCCAAGGCAAGCCACTTCTGTGGCCCAAGTGGGTCATGTGGGCAGGGTTTTATGGAGCTGAGTGCGATTCAGAAGTCACCCGAGGCATCTGAATACAAGCAGAGTTTTTCTGCTTTGCTTTGTGCTATCCAAAATTATCCTTCAAAAAGAGGATGGGGAGCCAGGTGAGGTGGCGCATGCCTATAATTCCAGCGGTTTGGGAGGCAGAAGCAGGAGGATCGCAAGTTCGAGACCAGAGGCAGTCTGCATAATTTAGCGAGACCCTGCCTCAAAAAGTAAAAAAATGGACTGAAGGTGCAGCTCAGTGGTCCAGCCCCAGTATCACAAAAAAAAAAAAAAAAAAAAAAGGAGGATGGGATGTGGCCATGTATTGGTGATCTTACAAACTCTGTCACGTACCAGGGCTACATGGTCCACTTATTTTGAATAGAACATGGATAGGAAGGGAAGAAGGGCAGAAGTAGCATCGATCAATGACAGTTTGAGACTTCTTAGACTTCATACAGGTTACCTGACAGAATTGGTAGAAATAATAATAATAACTACAAAGTGAGAAAAATTATCACAGATTTCATAATAACCGGCGTGGGGGGGAAGATGTGACCTCACAATCAAAAAGGCTAAGTGCCGCTACCAATAAGCCTTTCAACTATTTATGAAGAGGAAGGGAACCAGCGGATAGAGAGATGGGGCACGAGAGGGTAAGGAGGGTGAATGTGATCAAAGTCCATTGTTTACATGTATGAAAATGTCATAATGAAATCCACCATTTTATACTGTTAATATAGAATAAGGAAGAAATAAGAAATAAGCCTTTCAAAATTTTCTTCAAAAACTAATATAGTATGTAAAGCTGGGCACAATGGCGCACACCTGTAATCCCAGCGGCTCGAGAAGCAGAGGCAGGAGGATCGCAAGTTCAAGACCAGAGGCAGTCTGTGTAATTTAGCGAGACCCTGTCTCAAAAAAAAAAAAAAAATGGGCTGGGGGTGCAGCTCAGTGGTCCAGCATTTTGCAGAACATGCAAGCGCGAGGCCCTGGGTTCAATCCCCAGTATCAGCGGGGAAAAAAAAAAAACTAATATAGTATGTGGTTACAGGATGAAGATTAATCAAAATATTTTATAGCTTATAGTACAATTTTTAGTGATTCTAATTTTTTAAAGTGCTCTGTTACAACTTAACAGTGAAGACAATTTGTTCTAGAAAATGTTAGACTAGAAAGTCCCAATAAAACTGACATAAAAGGAAAATATGAAAAGTGGTATTTTAAAAGCTAATATGTATATAAGATGCTAAATTAGCAAACCGTGATTTTACAGAGATTACAGATAATATGAGTGGCTCTTTGACATTCATATTCCCGGATGTACTCAAAGCAGACACCTGCTAGGTTTTGCCAGTAGAAAGGGGACAATCACTTTATGTGCAAGGTCACCTGGTCTACACAAGGTCTGCGGTCAAGGCCACCTTCTGCTCAGAGTCACCATGTGTAGGGCATAGATTGTACCTGTGAGGAACAGAAGTCATCAGAATCGCTCTGGTTGTGTGGGACCAGGCTCTTCGGGGTCAAGGGGCTGGTGAGGGGTGAGAGGGGGCCCGGGCCCAATGTGAGGAAGAGGCACGTGCGACACACTCAGAAAGCCAGACAGAGCCGAGGTGGTTTAGTGCTCGGAGAAGATGCGCAGGAGGGGACAGAGCGAAACCAACCTAACTTCCAGCATGCGGTCCTTCAAAGCCCATTTCTGAAGAACAGCGAATGGCGCGGGATGCCTGGCATAGTAAAACAGAGAGTGAGAATATTTCTGGAAAGGGCCAGATCGTAAACGCTTCGAGTTAGTGGCCCAGATGGTCTCTGTCACAACTGCTTGGCTCTGCGTTGCACGAAAGCAGCCACGAACAATATGTAAACGTGAGTGTGGGCCACGGCTGGCAACTCTTGCGCTTTACACACGCAGACTTCCCACACACCCTATGAAAGAGCATGCTGCCCATTCTGAGATGGATTTTGAAAAATACCATCTGTAAGAAACTATAGACCTCCACACTGTGTTCATGTATCAGTATCTGATTTAATATTGTCACCATCCCACCGAAGACACACAGGGGTTATTTTGTTTCATTATTCAACGGCAAGCCTAATCGAGCCTTTCAATGTAAAGTTCCTAAATACACTGGATGCTATAGCTAAGTTTTTTCACATCATTAATTGCATGAGGATATTGATGCAGTTAAGTCCTATCGCTTGTAATAGAGATTATCTCCATGATTCTTGTCTTTTGGGTGAGTAAAATATTTTCAAAAGTTTCCCCACCTACGTATTTCTTTCATAATCAGATAAAATCTACAAGTAAAAAATAAAGTCTGGTGGCTGGGGGTGTGGCTCAGTGGTAGAATGCTTGCCTAGCATGTGCAAGGGGCTGGGTTTGATCCCCAGTGCCACCAAAAAAGAAAAAAACAAATTCTGAGATTGTATAAATCCATGGATAAAAACAAACTCTGAGACTCCATGTTTAGAGTGTCCTGTCCTATCAATTGTACCTTTTTATTGAGCCTGTTTAACATGAAAATATGTGTAAGAAAGGTCATCGGCACATGATTTCCAAATCAGTAGCTGAGAAGAAAATAAATTATATTTGTGTTTCCAAGACGTGGAAGGAGGCAAAGTTGTTTTTTATGCATTGGCTCCTTCTCTGGAAAAGATTGCATCTTGAATTAGCAGCTTGACTTTGTTGTCCAGATAAATATTGTGTTGCTAGGACTAAAATTACCCTGCCACGTGGGTCACCCTGTCATATAATTAGCTTCTTATCATATCAGGTGCAGATCAAGCAAGTGCCACTTGCTGTTAATGTGGCAGCTCAACAAGTCAGCGATGCCGTTCACGAGTATCTGCATCGGATCTGTTCTTCTCGCCATCCCAGCGAAGACACAAGGTGGTGATTTTGTGTCATTGTTCCACAGCAAGCCGGACCATGGTGCCAATCAATCACCTGGATGGCGAGCTCTCAGCTCTGTTGGCCAGTTTGGCCATTTTTTTTATAGCCTAAAGAGCATTACTGCCTATTTTGTCTGTCCAAGGGCAACAGAAGGGGGTAGAGAATGGAATTTAACCCGAGGTGTCCTTTGGATGCATAAAAACCACACTCAGGCTCTTCCCATCCAGGTCCATCCTGCATGGTTGCCTGGTGAATCTTCAGCCTCTGTTTCACAGAGTGAGTCAAGTCTACGTGATACCTGGCACACCCGACCTAAGTCCAAAGAGCTGGAATCGTTACCCTCCCTCCACATCATTTGCTATGGTTGTCCCTGCCCAGTGCCACTTCCTCTCCCCTCCCAAGCGTGGACCCTCATAAGCATTCCGTGTGTTCATCTCCAGCCCACGGTCCACTGCCAGGGCCCCTGCCTGACTCCACTCCTCCTCTGCTCCCTTTCCAAATTGCGCCTCCTTCTCCATGCGACTGTAACTCTGCCTGAACAGACCGACACAAAAGGCAAGGTCCATGGTGTCCAGTCTTCTCACTGTGCTGGGCACAGTGCGTGTATTCCCAGGAGCGTTTCTGCCAACGGCCCCTGGAGCTCGCTGCGTCAGATTCTGATGCTGGCTCTACCACCTGCTTCCTAAATGGCTTCACCTCTTTGTGCCTGTTTCTTCACCAGCAAGAGGGGAATGAATAGTCACAGTACTCCATACAGTTGCTGTGAAGACTCTATGCATATGCAAATGTTGTAGATAAAGCATATGACTGGATCGGATTGAGTACATAGACAGGAAGACAACACTTTTTGGCACATTGACTGTCATACTTAAATATCTGCTTTAAAAAAATTCACAGGAGCCAGGCGCAGAGCCGCACGCCTTTAGTCCTAGCAACTTGCGAGGCTGAGGCAGGAGGATCGACAGTCTGAGGCCAGAGGCGGCCTGTATAATGTAGTGAAACCCTTTCTCCAAATAAAAATAAATAAA
The DNA here is from genome assembly GCA_007922755.1 of Pedetes capensis. Classification (NCBI taxonomy): domain Eukaryota; kingdom Metazoa; phylum Chordata; class Mammalia; order Rodentia; family Pedetidae; genus Pedetes; species Pedetes capensis. The sequence continues at coordinate 130,595 of VMDO01003920.1, forward strand.
TTTAAAAATGGACTGGGGGTAGAGCCCAGTGGTAGAGCACTTGCAAACTATGTGTGAGGCCCTGGGTTCAAGTGCCAAGTACTGCCAACAAATTAAACAAACAAACAAACAAATTGTCAAGAGATAAAGAGAATTAATCTCACATTTTCTTTTCTTTTTTTTATGGGACATATTTAAAGTACACCTTAATGTGATTCATTCTGACATGCTTTTCATTGTGGTATTTACATATATATACATTTTGATGTACATTATTCATATAGGTTCCCCCTTACTCTCTTGTATGCTCCCCCCACCCTCCCCATCTAAGTCTTCTCTATCATTTACTTGGTAATATTTTTCTATATGTACTTGAGTCCCAGTTCTGTTTAAGATAGAAACTTTTCCTGTAGTGAACTTTGTTATTATCTTGTCAGAACAATCGCATGCATTTTCTAGACCATTTATATTGACACCATTCTTAGCTTCTTGTTGTTGTTGTTTTATTTTGATCCAACCTTTGAATAGGATGTTTCCTCCTTATAATTTTGATTCAACTCCCACATATGAGTGAGAACATATGTTGTTTGTCTTTCTGAGCTTGGGTTCGTTCACTTAAAATAATTTTCTCTAATTCCATCCATTTTGCTGTGAATGACCTTATTTAATTTTTCTTGATTGCTGAGTAGTATTCCATTGTGTATATGTACCATAGTTTTTTTATCCATTCTTCTGTTGAAGGGCCCTTTGGTTGATCCCATATCCTTGCTACTGATCTCACATTTTCTTTGTTGTTGTCTCCTATCACAACAGTCCTTCTTTCTCTGACTTTCATCAGGATTTTAACAGAAGGCAAAGCAAAGAGGGAAGGAAGGTGAGAAGAAGAGATGGAAGGAAAGGAGGGAGGAAAAGAGGAAGGGAGGGAGATTTTCAGATGTCCTGTCTCTACTGCTGGCTAGCTGAGCCCTTGATGACCAATAAAGACAGCCACAAAGGCGTCCTTCCTATGTACCAAGGGCTTTATGTTAGTTACGCACGATTGTTATGGCGTCCTGAGGACGGTGCTCTTGCCCCACACACAGGCAGGGAGACTGAGGTCGAGAGAGGCCAAGTTCCTTGCCAGAGTTGCAGAGCTTGTGCACAGCTGAGCCAGGGTTGTGTTCCTCTTCTCTGGAGTCACCCACTGCTTATAGTGCAGTGAGACACCCATTGTAGATGCTTATTACCGACATTATTTGGTTAACCAAGTGACTCATTTAACAACTGTTTATCTGTTCCCAATTGCCAGCCGGGCTGGGATTTAGCTCAGTTGGTAGAGCGCCACTCTGCGGTCTCTGAGGTCCTGAGTTCGATTCCCAGCACTGCAAAAATGAGAGAAGGATGTGGCAATCCACTCCTGAAGCAATCCCAAAACAATCAGCCATTGAAAACCCTATGAGGGTCGCTATGAGTAAGACATGACTCGATGGCACCTAACAACAACAACAACGACAACAATTGCCAGCCAGACACTAGGAGAGGAGAGGTTAGAAAATAGTCTCTTCCATCACCCAGTTTAAGTCTGGTGGGGAACACAGACAAATCAACCAGCACTTATGAAGCAATGTGAGAAGGTCTACTACTTAGAGACTGGCATGGGACATCAGGGACTGAGCACAGGGGCTGCAAAAAGGCCTCCCAGAGGACATGGCCCCAGTGATGCTAAGGGCTGTGTGAGGCATGGGAGGTGGAAAGTGCCTGACAGAAGCCCAGTAGTACGTGGCACATCTGAGGAGCTGGGGGCAGAGGCTGGACCTGGCTGAAGGGGGAAGACAAGGACCAACTCACAAAGCACCAGATAGGTGCTTCCTTTAACAAGCTAGGCTGGCCACAGCGTCACCTCGGGCTTTTCTTTCACACCCCAGGCAGGAGCATGCTGGTTGGGAAGGATGCCATGTCCCCTTCCTCTGCTGCAAGGTGCCTTTCCACCAGGGCTGGGGTGGAGGGGCCCAGGAATGGGTCAGACCATCTGGGCTGTGCCTGCACTGGGGACGTGCTCAGACTGCTGGGGCGGGGAGAAGAAAGGGACTCAGGGTCGCCAGCCTGCAGCCATAGACCTGTGTCATCCAATCCCGTGAGATCTCGGGAGCTAAGCAGGGTCAGGCCTGGTTAGTACTTGGATGGGAGACCGCCTGGGAACACCAGGTGCTGTAGGCTTGAGAGACGGACCCGGCAACCCACTCCCAAAAATCTGCCATTGAAAACCCTATAAATAGCAGAGAAGCACTGACAATAGTGTTTCCCCTGTGGTAGAGAGGGTCGCTATGAGTCGGATGCCGACTCGAAGGCACCTAACAACAACAACAACAGGGTCGCCAGGGCCTGGGAAATGCTCCTGAATTGGGAGACACAGGAAGGCACACTCTGAGATGGACGACACTTGCTGATCCAACAGCGACCCAATGAAATTGAACTTTTAGTTGTCACCCAAGATTTTGGAAGCCATAGTGCAATGCAGTTTTCCAGAACATCAAAAGTCTCATTTTAACTTCTTTTCTAGTGTTTCTCATCCAGAAACAAATTTCTGGTTTTGCCTTTTTTATTACCTCATCCTGGATCTCCACACAGATAATATAGGAAAGACTAAAGCAATTACCCAGCTGCCAGTTTTTAAGATTTTACAAACCATGCCTCTGTTATTTGTTTATTTCTAAAGAAACTTTCCAAAATTATCTGCACCTGTAGATAACGGCATGAATTCTCCACATGAAGTTACAGTACGAGTGGCCACATTGAGAAAGCCAGCTAGGCTCCTTAATTATTAGCGCCTTTACTTTACAAGCTGTTAGAGCTCATATAACATGTTGTTGTTTTTGTTAGGTGCCATCTAGTCTTGTCTGACTCATACAGACTCTCATAGGGTTTTCAATAGCTGATTGTTTCGGGATTGCCTCGGGAGTGGATTGCCATGTCCTTCTCCCATTTTTGCAGTGCTGGGAATCGAACCTGGGACCTCAGAGACTGCAGAGCAGTACTCTACCAACTGAGCTAAATTCCAGCCCCTCATATAACATAGCTCATGGGAAAAGACTCTAGTGAAATTCAAAACAACAACTTTGAAGACAAATAACTTAGAATTATTTCAACCTACAAAATAAATTGCAAATCCCAACACTGCCTTGAGTGGCAATAGTGAAGGATTCTACAGGGAAAATATTAAACGACACAGGAAACATCAAAAGAAGATGGAAGGAATACCCAGAGTTATTATACAAAAAAAGAATCAGTGGATGACCAACCATTTCAAGAGATTGCATGTGATCAAGAACCAATACTACGGAAGGAAGAAGTAGAAGCTGCCTTGAAGGAATCGGCTAAACACAACGCTCCAGGAATTGATGGAATACCAATAGAGCTGTTGCAACAAACAGATGCAGCACTGGAGTTGCTAATGTGTTTATACCAAGAGATTTGGAAAACAGCTACCTGGCCAACTGACTGGAAGAGATCCATATTTGTGCCTGTTCCCAAGAAAAGGGATTCAACCAAATGTGGAAACTATCAAACAATATCATTAATATTGCACACAAGCAAAATTTTGCTAAAGATGATTCAAAAGTGACGCAGCAGTATGTAGACGGGGAACAGCCAGAGAATCAAGTCGGATTCAGAAGAGGGCATGGAACCAGGGACATCATTGCTGATGATATCAGAGGGATATTAGCCAAAAGCAGAGAATACCAAAAAGATGTCTGTCC